>ML803936.1:94661-115105 GCA_009831015.1 Picea engelmannii
GAGAGAGTGCAGGTTGAGGAGCAGGGTCATCAGGGAGTGCTTGGTTAGATGGAGGGGACTTCCAGTGGAGGATGCCACATGGGAGGGAGAGCATATACTACAACACCTAGGATTGATGTTGCTTGAGGACAAGCAATCTCGGGAAGGGAGGACTATGATGTCTCATTCCCAAGAATAGCCTCAACAGGGAGTGACTTAGTAGTCTATAGTTAGGGAGTGACTTAGTAGTCTATCTGTTCCCGTAGACTATAGTCAAGCACAAACAGGGAACCAAGGGAGAAATAAGGGTGAATAAAGGGCTAAACGATGAATTAAGCCAAAAAGCATAGGAAAAGTCACTTAAGCCAAAGTCAACGGAGAAATGGAAGAAAAGGGGGTTTCGAGGGACTTAATTAATTAATCATACTCAACTTAGGAGTAAGGCGCCTAGCCTAAGTGATGTCAATGAAAAATTAGATCGGTGGAGGTATAAGAAGGGGATTTCGACCTAATTCCTCATTATCATTGATTTGTGAATTGAGAAACTGGTTCCAGAGGAGGAAGTCGACCTCAGCATTTGTTTTGTGGATTTCTAGAGGAAACCACCACCACAGATTAGTTTCGGTGTTGGAAGACACACCCTAGCCCATCAGAAGTACCATCCAGGTATTTCATCATACCAGATCAATGTTCTACAGACCTAGTTTAGTCAGTGCGCATTGCATCCAGTGAGGGCGTAGGGGTTTGAGAGACATTTTTGTGTACCTAGACGAGACCAAAGCAGATCTCACCATATCCTTCTAACCCAATTGAGAGGGAGCGAGGGCACTTCTTTTGAGCCATCAGTCATCAGATTCTGACGGAGGAATCCACCAGGGCACATCATTCATCCAGGAAGTGCGCAACACCTGGGGAGGTACATCTAGGGTTCCAGAGAGCTCACTAGATCAGATTCGGGGAAACCCTTCCGACCCATTACAGAGGAGGCTAGGGTGCCCATTTTGAGACAGATATCAGCCGATTCCGACGGTGGAATCATCAGTGTGCATTGTCGAAGCCTAGGAGGTGCGCAAAACCCCAGGGGATCTCATCTGGGGTCCATTCAGATCAGAGGCGATCTTCAGTCTGTCAGATACCGAGAGGACAGTTTGGGACAGATTTCAGGCTGATCGGACGAGTGTAGCCACCAGGGAAAATATCTCAGTCATTTGCAGTAGTTGTCGTGAGCTTCCAGAGTTGCATGTAGCAGATCTATCCATGCATGTTGCAGATCCATCTACCCCTTTTGATTTCAAGTATTTCATGATTGTTTTGTATTGTATTCCAGTGATGATCCATGAGATCTCGCTGATGATTAGTTTCTCTACTTTTCGCATGCCAGTTGTATTTTCAGCTATTTCACATAATACATGTTATTGAGTTGTGTTGGTTCTCTATTACTCGCATGCATGATATAATTGTAAAACACTTATTCTATCTGAAGTTCTGAACACATGCAAAATCACGACGCATGTTAAGACAAAGATACTAAACGCATTTGGAAACCCCCAAAGTATCAAATCCAAGAGCTAAAACACCAGTTTCAGTAAATCATATCCAGATCCACCGGATTTGGGATATTTCACAGCTTGTATGGCCTATACAACCCTCTCTTGCTCAGAAAATCAGCATGTTTGGCCTCAAATTTTCGACCTCTTGTTGTTGATGAAGTACGACATGTTTTGGCCCTTTTTCCTTTGTTGTACGATCTATAGAATGGTCCCCTTCTTCGCTGAAATATGCTTGTTGCTCTAGGTCTGCTCTTCTCTGCAGATTCTTCCTAGCCAAAGTGTCCCTCTCAACTTTGCTTGTCCTCTTCCTCAGCCAACAATGCCTCAGCTCCTCAACTCCTTCTTCAACTCACTTGCTCAACCTCACAAATGAGAATGTGTCCTTCTCCACCCTCAGCCCCTTCTTTTATCTCACTCCCATCCTCCATTTGCCTTGAGATGTGTGCCCAAGTTTAGGCCTCAGTGGCTGAGATTGGGACGCCCCCTTTGGGTTGGACCCCACTCTCCACTAAGTGGTGCGCCCCCCTTTGGACAGAGCCCCACAATCCACTCAACCACCTTCATGAGGTGCACCCTCTCTCCCTAGGCCCCACATTCCACTCAAGGGTGAAATTTTTGTTGTAAGCCTAAGATAGACATAGGCTGAGATAATAAAGTTGATCTGGGTCAATTAAGGTGTCCATCAGCTGGCCTAGAACACATAGGCATAGCTGAGACACCAATCGAGCTAAAAAATCTAACACTCCCTCTTAGCGAGGGAGGTGTCTCCACCTGGATCAATCTCTGATCCCATCAAGCCTGTTACTGCTGTAACTGCTCCCTTTTAACTGGAAGACATCCAAGTTACCTCTGTTGCACTCTAATCTGATGTCCTACTGTGCTCCTCCATCAATGTCAAGTCATACCAACTGACTTTCTTCAACACTGATCTTTGTTCCAAGATCCCCCCTGGACCCACCTACAAGATGTCCTATCACCTTGTACATCATACCTTGCCTGATGCCCAGCTTCACTGCTGCATCCAAGGCCGCTCCCTCTGCCCATACAAGCACATGTCCATCAACGAACATCACTGCATACCCCATATCCTCCAGAGACACTCCTGACTCTAGCTGGAATCTGACGCATTCAACCCCCTTTATTGAATGCCTGGTGCGCGCTCCACTCTTCACATAGCAATTTGAGCCCATCTCCAAAACACTAAGGAAAACCGACCTCACTCTCATCATATGGCGAGATGACCCACTGTCCACGAACCATGCCCCACTGTCCTCCAACTCAACCAATCTGCTATTGCTAGAAAGAGTGGCAACTAGAGAAAATTCATCCTCAAACTTCTCTGCAAAAATATCCATCTCAGTAGATGTTGTGGATGCTACCTCTAACTCCTTCTTCTTCTTGGGACACTGGTTGGCATAGTGGTTAGTCTTATGACATGCAAAGCATCTCACTTTGCTCAGGTCCCTGGAGCCTCCTGCTCCACTGCTCTTCTTTGCCTAAAGAGCCAAATTCTCCTCCTCCTCACTCTTTGGCTGGCTAACCTGAGAGGCATCAAGTCTCAACTCCTCCTAGGTGAAGTCATCCCACAATCTCTCCCAATCGGGGAGCTTCTCCTGAGCCACCACTCCATGGACAAAAACTTCCCTTGTCCTCACCAATTCTGTCCTGTCCACTGCCTCTCCCACAGCAGCCAATTCATCTCTGATCTTAGTGAACTTTGTGAGGTAGGTGACCATCGACTCTCCCTTGTCCATCTTCGTGCTTCTCAGCTTCTCTCTGAGAAGCATCTTCCTACTCTAGATATCATACTGGTACAGCTTCACCAGGGCATCCCACATTTCCTTGGATGTCTTCTTGCTAGACAGAAGTGGGATAATGTGGTCTTTAATTCCATCCACAATAATCCTCCTAGCCTTCACATCCTTCTTGAGGAAATCAGGTTGTTGTGTTGGGTCTGTTGGTAGTACAGCTTTCCCTTCAGCAATCTCCCACAAGCCCTTCTCCTCCAGCAACAATGCCATCCTCTCTTTCCAAGGACTGAAGTTTGAGGCGTCCTCTAGCCTATCTTCATACCTTAGGCCTGCCATTTGAGTCATCTCCTCTGGCTGCCCCACTTTCTCTACTCACACGTCCCACTTGTTGATTTACCCTTCCTGGTTTACACAACAAAAACTTTAGCTTGTTTTGTACTCAGAGGATGAGCTTTGATACCATGTTGATTTATCCTATAACTTACACACTAAGATGAAATGCCAATAATCCACTTAAAACATAAATTTTTACACACTGTTATAATTTCAGAATTATGCAATTTACCTACAGCTGAGTTAAAACATCAGAAAATCACAGCAGAAACACACAGTAAACCAAGCATAAAACTAGGACAACACCAGATGCACCCTGGAAACCCCCGTGTGGGGAAAACCAGCTAAGAGGGGCTTTATTGGCTTCAAAGGAAAGAGGAATTACAGCAGAAAAACACTCTGAAATTTTACAGCAGATAAAACCAGCCTTCAATCAACAGTACGGCCCAGCTAAGGAGAGGCTATATGGCCCAGCAAGGTACAGCCTGTCATACAAACTGTACGGCCCTCTCTTGCTTAAAAAATCGGCCTGTTTGGCCTCATATTTTCTGCCCTCTTGCTGTTGATGAAGTATGGCATGTTTTGGCCCTTTTTCCTCTGTTGTACGGCCTATCGAATGGCCTCCTTCTTCGCTGAAATATGCTCGTTGTTCTGGGTCTGCTCTTCTCTGCAGATTCTGCTCATCTAAAGCGCCCCTCTCATCTTTGCTTGTCCTCTTCCTCAGCCAACAATGCCTTAACTCCTCAGCTCCCTCTTCAGTTCATTTGCTTAACCTCACAAATGAAAATTTGTCCTTCTCCACCCTCAACCCCTTCTTTTATCTCACTCCCAACCTCCATTTGCCTTGAGATGTGTGCCCAAGTTTGGGCCTCAATGGCTGAAATTGGGGCGCCCCTTTTGGGCTGGACCCCACTCTCCACTAAGTGGTGCGCCCACCTTTGGACAGGGCCCCACAATCCACTCAACCACCTTCATGAGGTGCGCCCTCTCTCCCTAGGCCCCACATTCCACTCAAGGGTGAAATTTTTGCTGCAATCCTAAGTTAGACATAGGTTGAGATAATAAGGTTGATCTGGGTCAATTAAGGTGTCCATCAATTGGCCTAGGACACATAGGCACAGTTGAGACACCAACCAAACTAAAAAATCTAACATTTTCAACCTTTGTCCTGTTATGAAATGTGATAAAAATAGCAGCAACAACTAACAATATTTCACCTCTTAACAACTCCAAACCACTAGGCAATTCATGAGAAAAGATACCAAAGTGTGTCAATAAGTTTCATGCCTCTAAGGCAATCTTATCATGCATAAAACAGATCTGAAAATCACTTATGACAACTGTAAATACAGCAGCAAATCTGCTCTATCTTCTTCATTATAAATGTTAAATCCTAAGTTGTAGGAAACGTCACATCACGGGCAATACCAAGCATGTTTCCGTTTGAAAAAGTGTAAATGAGTGGTATGACCTTGAAACATGTTCCGACCATATGGATGCATCCCACATGTGGGAAACACGTTTCGTACAGCCAAAAACGCATTTCAAGGCCGTACCTACATCCATACAACACATTTCCAACTGTAACTCAGCCAATTTTGACTCAATTTGACTACTGGGACCCACAATTTTGGATTAATCCCTAATTAGAGTTAATCGATAATTAATGAGACTTCTAGAAGCCTCTAAGAATAGAATTTTTTTTTATAAAGAGGATTTCACTCACATTTTTTCCTCACACAGTTTGAGCAAGAGCGATTTGATCAAGGGCCTTCTAGAGATTTCGATGTGGATCCAAAATCTTGACTTGGACATCTCTCTTGCTACACTAAATCTTGAGGAACCTAGAAGTGGAATTGGAAATACTTCTTCCACTCCACATTCCACTGTTGAATGTGCATCTTGTTCTATCTTTCATGATGAATATGAAGATGAGGATGTTGACTATTAGGCTTTACCAGCATAGTTCATGTTTTATTTCTATGTTCACTATTCACAATTCGAAACATGTGGCATTGCAACCTCATATATAAAGGTTGATTTCGGATAGATAGACTCATTTATAAAGGTTGTTTTTGGATATTATTGCTTGCATTATGTAATCGTTTGTGAGATATAATATAGAGATGGGTTTAGGAGTAAATTTTGATGTATCACTTGTTGTTTATGTTTCTCATTTAAATGTTTTTGCTCATTTATTCATGAATCTAACTCATAATGTTCAATGCATTCTTTCATAGTTTCAATATAATTTTCTATTTGTAAAATAGCACATTATATATATATATATAGATAGATAGATAGATAGATAGATAGATAGATAGATTGTGTTTCCTCGTTTCCAAATTTTTGAGGGGCCACGTTTCTAGCGCATTTCCATTTTGGATACACGTACCCGTTTCCCCATATCATGCAACTTAGGTTAAATCACTTAACAATTGTAGTGTTATGTAAAATCAGCAAGACATATAAGTGCTGGAAATAACAAAACCATAAAGAAATAGATGGCTGAAAATCAATTATGTGATTACACAAGTAGTAGACAGCTGGTAACTTCATTAATGTGCATAAAGATGAAATTCACGTACACCATATCCTTATCCCAAATCTAGTACAATCCTCTAGCTCTCCAAAACCCTAGCTAGGGAAAACAATGAAAACCCTAACCCACACCAAGGAACTCCCAAGGAAAAACATCCTCCAAGGCAAAACCTCTCTTCTTCTTCACTTCAACAAGCACAACCTAA
The DNA here is from genome assembly GCA_009831015.1 of Picea engelmannii. Lineage (NCBI taxonomy): Eukaryota > Viridiplantae > Streptophyta > Pinopsida > Pinales > Pinaceae > Picea > Picea engelmannii. The sequence continues at coordinate 101,022 of ML803936.1, forward strand.
GGTTTCATCTCAAAACCCTAATTTCCAAGTCTCCAAGAGATGAAACTCTAACCGCAGTATTCAAGATGCTCCAAGAAGCTCAAAGACACCCTAGAAACTCCAAGACAAGAGATATGAAGTACAAATGAAGATCCAAGAGAGAGGAAGATAAGATAAGATAAGATAATTTTATTAATGTCCAACAAATGACCACAAAAGTAGGTCAATGGGACTGAGAGCTACAACAAGTATGAGTACAATGTGGGAGTGCAATCGCAACTCCTAGAAAATGTCGAAAATAACATAAAGAAAGAAATCTAAAGTCAAGTAATATCAGAAAGTATATAACCATGACAAAGGCAAGGTGATCCAAAATATAAGTGAGTATGCCCAACTCAAAAGACTATCGAGAGAGAGAGAGAGAGAGGTTTGACGATGAGGTTGTCAAGGTCTCCCGGATCGTATGGCTAAGGAAGAGGGGGGCGAACTGGGCATTGGCTCACTGTTGAAGTCCTCAGGGACTGTCAAGGGGTCTGGTTGTATGATTGTGGGGGGGATGTAGGAGCGGGGGATACTCCTAGCATCTGAGGCCGAACGAAAGAAACTCTGGATAGAAATCTGGTAGTTTGTCTGAATCTAGAGGGTGGTCTGACAGGTGGGAGGCGCCCTGCGCTGGATCTGTCTAGAACTATTCCCTCGAACTCTCTAAGGATGGATGGACTAATGTACCATACGACACCTCCAAACCGGTCTCGATGATGATGATATGTCTCCCTGAGGGAGAGGCTGAGGAGAGGCACGAGGTCTCACCAATTTACTGTCCAGTGCGTCTTGGGACTCCACCCTCTGCTTGTTGCTCCAGATTTGATGGCTTAGCATGAAAGTAGGAGGTGATCGTCCTGGTCATCCTAGAGCAGGGCGTGGTATGCAAGAACTAAGATCTGTGGTAGAATATCTCTCTAAAGAAGAGGGCTAGGCATCTATGGTCCTGGTACCGGAAGAAAGTAGAGAGTGAGCTCCATGAGTCTCTATCAATTCCCTTTACAATGACTATTACAAATTACCTATATCAGGATCCAATGACCATGTATCACACAATTTAGACTAACCACGTGCAGGGAGGATGAACTGGCATTCTTCGATCATTTCACATGTTTCGGGTTTGATATTTCATTTTGTAATAGGCTATGTAGGGATAGTTAGGAAGAGTGAACCTTTCAGAGGGGGACTTAAACCCCATGGTGGCCCTAGAAACCCACCCACGATTACACAAGATGGGGGACCAGATGGAAAGACCTAGATCAAATATATTACGGGCTACGGGAATGCAAAGATGACTTCAATCCCAATGGGGGCAACACGGCAATGGTAGCACCCTCTGATCTCATAGTATAAAGGGCACATAAAGATGAGGTACATCTCTGTCTCCGGCTCCTGTAAGTGGCACATCTGGCAAATCCTATCGGACCGTGGTATATGGTGGTCTGTCTCAATCTGGAGACGATGGGATCCAACCCGGAGCCGACCAAACGGGATCTTGAGTGAGTGCATCCAATGTCTGCATGTATAGGGGGGGCGGATGACGATGCCATACCGCAGCTCCAAAAAGTGCTCTAGATAGAAGGACATCTTCGGGCCCAGGTTTGTCGAAGGTGAAGTCCAAGTGACCTGAGCGTATAGTCTATATATGTCCTCTCTAGTGGCCTGATTCAGTACCTATCTAGTCAGCAAGAGATGGCGTGGTGCATCAAGGGAGAAATTAAATGGGGGAAGGTGCTCTGAGAGATAGTCATTAACTGTTAAGGTTTAAGCTATTATTAGGTTTCTTTTCAATTTACTAGATAACCATAGCATAGATAGGATCACTGAGAGAAACATAATCACAAGATACACAATATTTATCCTGGGAAACCCTCATGGGGGAGAAAACCCAACAAAAAATTCCTTAATATAGATAGCCAATACAATGCCCAGACAATAAACCAAACACTAGAGAATATCCTCTACTGAGCAATGTGCCTCTCTCTCTTCCTTCTTCCAGCAACTAGCAACTGTAGCTTCCTTCAAACTTGCGCACTAAATGAGTGAGCTGAGTAAGTGATCAAATGAGGTGTTGGCTTCCTTTATTTATACAAACTGGCAGGAGCTGAAAAGGTGTCTCTTCACTGGGCAGGGCCGACTTGTCTTCTTAGTGGTTAAAACCACTTTAATTAGCCTGGGGGTCGACTTCTCAATTTGCATAATATATTTAGGGTTTGACCAATGATCCAAAATTGGATTCTGGAACCAAAATGGGTCCAGGAAGGCCTAAAAATCAAAGTGCTCAGAATGGCTTCAAAACGGACGTGTCCGTAGGCCTTGTCGATATGAACACAACGCAACTTGAACGGGCTCAAACAGACGTCGTATGCGAACGATATCGCGGTCTGTTTGTTTCGTCAAACAAGCAAAAAAAAGATGTTGACTGTACAACCCGTACAATGCTGACGTGGAACTTGACTGTACAGGCCATACAGCGGATGTGGCAAGGTGCATTGGTGTTGGCGTGGGCAGGTGTAGACGTGGACGAGTCAGATCGTGACACATGGCACCACTGCAAGGGTGATACATGGCACGGGATGACGTGGCAAGATTCATACGACACGTGGCGCTGACGTGGACAGGTGTTGACTGGGCAGATATCGTGACAGGTGGGCGAATGAATGGATGACACATGTCCTTTATCTGTGCGAATGTGATGGTGCCACGTGGCCCAGTCTTGGGCTACCACGTGGCACCCCTCTATTGGTTGTATGGGCAAAAGTTATTTGAGAGTCCGTGGGGGTCGACCTCGTCACCTCTATGGGTGTCCAAGTCTTCGCGTAGGCCGAGCTACTAGCCCGCCTACATGGTGGTACTTAACCTATGGTGACGTCATTTATATTTCAATTGCAAAAGGTTTGTAATCGACGGAGAATAAGGGTTGGGGCCTAGCCCCAGCCCTGACGCAACACTCCATGGAACTTTGCAATGTGACCACGGATCCTTTACATTGGGCGCGGATTGTAATGAAGTGTCAGCCCTGGCGCGTAGGCATATGACTACACTATATAACCGTTGGTTTATAGTTGGCGCGGAATGTATGGAGCTTAGCCCCCGATCGTATGGGGATATGCATATGACCTGGACCTCCAGTTCAACTGTTTGCGTGCACAATGGGTTAGCGCCCGGTCGGTCGTGCTAGCCCGCCGACCAGGGCGCATAACCGGGGGTTAATGGAACAGGAGCTTAGCCCATTTGTGAGCGCGTGGAGGGTTTAGCCATGACCATATGGCCATACAGATGTAACCAAGAGTCTGGATTGGAGGGAGCTAGCGCGCTAGCCCAACACTAGGCCACATGGAGGCGCATACATGATCAGGAGCCCGGGAAATCGGGGGTTGCACCTAATTATTGCCCAAAAGTTGGTTTTTCAACATTATATTATGCTTTTTAATGGATTTTTCGCTAGATTTGGGAGGTTTAGTCCATTTTTGGAGGATCTTGGGCCCTTTTTGAGGCCAGATCTTGGGGGGAAGTTGGGAGTTTGTTGCCAACTTCAAGCCTATATAAACCAGAGGTTCTTGGAGCCATGGGAAGAGGTTCAGAATAGGAAAATGCTGAAGAATTGTTGAGCCAAAGCCATTTTTATGCAGGGAAGCCATTGAGGAGAGCACCTTTGCAGGCCATTTCTGGGAGCTTCGCTCATCCATTTCCAGTGTCGTCAGTTTTGTTGGGTTCTTGAGATATGGTAGAACACAACCAGGTCAGTTTGAAATCCTTTTGGCACTGATCTGATGTACTTTTAAAGCTTTAAACAGAAATAAGAAAGCCTCACCCACTGAGACAAAGGCCCGAAAACGTAAGCAAGATTGTCAAACTTCGTTATCAATTTTTCTTGTTATGGTTTGTTGTTGCTTTATGCTTATTTCCAGATCTGTATATGTTTATATGGCTGCTATGTTTCCTCATTAATTCTTCCTCTTTCATTAGTTTCCTAAATGGTAAAATAACTCATGCAAAATAACTCAACCATTGTCGTTTAAAAGATCTTTTCAGATCAAGTGGTATCAGACCTAGTTGATGGTTGGTTTTTGAGTTTGCATGACTACCAGGAAAATGGCATCTAAAGAGGGACTTTCTTAAGATGAGAAGGATATGCGTACTACTCTCTTTGCCATGGCCGAGATGGTGAAAGTGTTGTATGAAGATTACTTGGAACGAAAGAGATCGGTTCAAGAGAAAACTTCAAAGAACGACAAAAGTGAAGAAGAATTGAAGGAATTGCCTTCTACACCGAATTCAGCAAACATCTATGAGGTATGCAGTGGAAGTCAACCATCAATTTTTGCATTGTTCCCATCAAGATGGTTCTTTTGGTGCATTTGAAAAACATACAAGAGGTATAGGTTTGAAATTGCTAACCGAGATGGGTTATGAAGGGAAGGGTCTTGGAAATAAGGGCCAAGGTATCATTAATCCCATAGAGGTTGTGGAAAGACCAGGTTGTTTAGGATTGGGATATGGTGAAGTGGAGACTGGAGAATGCTCCAAAACATTGGAAGCAAGTGATGCTTCAACTAACCAGCCTAAGTCATTGCGGGAACAATTCACGAAAGGTGATGGTGTATCACTCCATGATGGTGATAGTAAATACAAATCATCCCCAAAGAAAAGTGAAGATAAGCAAGACAGGTATAATGGTCATGGTTTTTCCGAATCTCTTTTTGATTATAAAAAACATAATCATATAATCCGAAACTTGTGGAATATGTATCCTTGTACTTTTTGTCATTCACCTAAGCATTGTGTGGCCAAGTGTTGGAAGAGACAATCTTTGTACAGGAAGTTTATGTCGACCAGGAAGGAGACACGACATAAAGACTCAACTCCACAACGGAAGAAAGAGAAGGGCAAACAAGTTTGGATGCCAAAAAAACCATTGCACTTATTGCAACAAGGGTGGACATCAAAAGGCTAAATGTCGGAAGCTTAATCTGGAGCTTCGTCAAAAGGACAAAAGGATTGCACATGTACTCACAAAGGAAGAGGCAGTACTAGCAAAGCAGGAGGAACACTATGAAGGAAATAAAACAGTCACTTGGTTTTGCCAGAAGTGGATGTCACATCTTCATTGTATTTTGCTTCCATTAATGTAATCACACATGTTGAAATGATGACCTGTTATAACATCATTTTGAACAACATAGTGTTTTGTTTATCCTTATGAATATGTAATCAGTAAGGTCAATTTTGTAACCTTTTGGAGGACCAAAAGGTCTTTAGTGGGGAGGTGCGATCCAGAATTGGATTCCGGAACCAAAATGGGTCCAGGAAGGCCTAAAAATCAAAGTGCTTAGAATGGATTCAAAACGGATGTGTGCGTAGGCCTCGTTGATACGAACCCAACGCAACTTGAACGGGCTCAAACGGACGTTGTATGCAAAATATATCGCGGTCTGTTCGTTTCGTCAAACAAGCAAAAAAAAAGATGCTGAATGTATAGTCCATACAGTGCTGACGTGGCAGCTGACTGTACATGTCGTACAGCTGACGTGGCAGGGTGCGTTGGCGCTAACGTGGGCAGGTGCAGACGTGGTCAAGTCAGATCGTGACACGTGGCACCACTGCAAGGGTGGCACGTGGCACAGGCTGACGTGGCAGGTACAGGTGGCACGGGTTGACGTGGCAAGGTTCGTACGACACATGTGTTGACGATAAAAATCGCAACGAGGATTTCTCCCGCAAAGTATTGCTTAAGCCTATTATTTAAACTATGCTAACGATATATAATACTAGTAGGTGGGACCCCCATGTAGACTGGAGGATCAGAGATAGTCTTTTCACACCTTTTATGCTGTTGTTTCGATGTTGCTTACAGGGTTCTACATGATTAATGACGAGATATTGGTTTTGTTTGCGACATAATGGCAGATGGATAATGCATTTTATGTGTTGATTCTATATTCTAAGCTCTAAAATTCCATGTTATGAATGGCTTATATTTACTATTATTACATTGCCATTGTCGCCATGATTCATTACATGTTACACCTGCACAAGACACATGTTAGTAACAGCAAGAGACAAGAGCAATATGAAAAAATCCAAGAAAGGGAACTATACTATGCTATACTATGTGCAAATGAAATAAAAGGAATTAATGTTAGTCCTAACTAGCAATGTTAGTGGCTACACGATTTGTATTGAGTTATATTGGACGCATTTGATATATGTGATTGTATGGTTTTGGCAATGGTTAATATGGATTGGGGTGGCGCAATTGGCAAGCAATATGTGCAAGTTTCGATGCATGGAATTAATGGCATGGATTAATTGTATGGTTTTGGCTGGCTGTCGTGTACTACGAAATTGAATGAATGGAAGATGGAAGCGACGTGCATTGAATGCACGTCACTCCATACTTCTCCCACTGGGTCGTCACCCTAGCATGGTTATTGTTCATTTGGTTTTGTTGTGGTTAAGCTCTGAGATTCAGGCGTAGAGGGAATTGCTCGACCAGCTCGCATTTTTAAAACCATTGGTTACAGGTATGGTTCTTTTCGCCCATCCATGAATTCGCTCTGTGTATGAAATGAACATTGGCTCGGTAATGTGTTGGTCTGTGTTTTCTTGAGATTGGCAACTGTGTAAACACGTGGTGTTTTCTCTGGAATGACTGTGTGTGTTATTCGTTGCAAATGGAAAAATCGATGGTTGAAGTTGTGATTTCATTGGCTATTTTGTGTGGTGGAAACTGTGATGGCTCTCTGTTGTCTTTATGGGTATTTTGTTGGAGGGTTTCACTCTGTTTAGCCTTGTTGGCCGCCTCCTCACAATTAATGGTAACCACACCCGGCTGTATTTGGTGCTATGGGGTTGTTGTGTATGTTTTGAACCACCTTTTGGTCATTGTATATCTTTTTTCACCTGGTCGTGGGCTTATTTTGTGGTATTGGCATCAGCACAGTTGGTTATGGGGTGGCCATTATGCCAAGAAGTATGCTTTAGGGTTGTTGGTAGTACCTGGGGTCTGCATTTCCATCGGCATGGTTATAGGTGATTCGGCTCTTGAGGAGAGCGCGAGGGTTATGACTCTGCGTGTTCTTGGTATTGGTTACTCTCCAGTGAGCAATCGTTGCTCCTCTGCATCGTGACCTACCCTACCTGGTGTTGAACTGTCACCCTATTTTACAAAGCTAAGGGTTATAAGGCTTGTGGTTCCACCATGCTTGTCTTGAAGGTTCTCACCTACTATTGATATGGTCGACCTCCAGTCTCCTTGTGTTTGGTGACCGAGCAAACCCTTGATTATTTCTTATGTTCATTGGTTACAGAGCCCGATTTTGATAAACTCAACCAGTTGCACTCTGTCGGGTATCTTGTTGACTGTCATAAGTTGGTTGAGTAGTATTGACAGTGGCTTTGATTATTGGCTCATCTCTGTTTGATCGGGTTGATTGGAGAGTTGTAATTGGAAATGATAATTGGTATACAATCGTTGCCTCCTTTTGTTGTGACAGTTGAATCGATAACTCAACATTGTTATAAATTGATTGATTGGAAGTAAACGGTGATGTACAGTCACAGAGATGCCTCTTTTCGTTATGCGTTGGTCTGTGTGTTCCTACAGCATGTTATAAATTGAAGTTGGTGGTTGTTGCGTGTTTAATTTGCCCCAATCGGGATTATTGCAATTTGAAGAGTTGATGATTGTGATTGGGTTGTCTATTGTGTATGATTTATGGAGACATCGTGCATCGTTTTGTTTTATTGCACCATCAAAGATGAAGCACGGGGTTTTGGTAGTATGGTTTCATTGCAAATTTAATTGAATGGAATCGGGCATGTTTTAAAAGAGTTTGTTCAACTCATGAAAGACCTGTCTATGTTTGATTTGAGGATTTATAAATTATGGGCAGTGGTTGATGTTTTTATATGCTGAACAGAGTTGAAGCAATATGACTGTGTGTTCCTTTGGATTTTGTTTTAAATATAAAAAGGGTTGAAGATTTAAATGTAGGATAGTGAACAAGTTTTAACACACAGTAATTGTTTAATTGGTCACTGTAATTGTTTAATTGGGGTTGGAATAGTTGTATTGAATATAGAACTGCTTTTATGGATTATTTAATTGGTTTTTCGAACAGTATTCGCTCTTTTCCCTACTATTATTCCACTTTTCGCACATTACAATTCCCCTTGCCTTCCCATATTCACTATCCACTCCCTGTTCTTAAGATTTAATTATAGTTAAGATAAATTCTGTATTATAACAGTTAAAGAGGTCGCACAGGGATGAATTACAATGATATATTCTTTTGGTTTACGATACAGTTGATTGTTTGATATCTATGAGCAGTAATCATGATCTTTTCCCCCTCACTTTAACACTTTTCGCTCAATACAATCCCTCACATATCCCAGAACCCTTGTTCACCCCCTGCTCATTGACAAGTATTAAACGATTTGTATGGATTGGATTGCATGAGTCTGATATGTTGATGAGCCAAATTTTATTTCATATTTAAAAGAGTTCTCATGTATGGTTTTTAAAGAAACTATTTGCTAATCAATAATGCATACAAGAATGAGTTTTTTCAGCAGAGGTAGCCATGGTCGGGGTAACCAAGGCAGAGGAAATTGGAACAAGGGCCCTAGAAGACTAAGATTCTCTATACACTTTGATGCAGACTTGCAAGAGTTAGGCCAGCTATTTCAAGATGGATTTTTTAACTGGATTGGGCAAGGAGTGGTCCAACCTAGGCCTGAAAGGCCTTCCTTCCAAGCCCCACAGGTCCCTGGTATCCCAGTGCCTCCTCATGTCTCACTGCAACCTAAAGTCCCTGAAAACGACGGATGGCAGGAAATTGTCCACCCAGCAGTCTCCCAACATCGTGGCTGGCCTAACTTATCTCTACTTGCCCCTCCACCTATTAATCAAATTGCCCAAGCTGCCCCTATCCACTCACCAGTACAGTCTTCCCATGCAAGAAAAAGGTTAAAAACCGAGGCCCACCATGCTCCTGACAAAGGAAAAGTCGTTGTTGCCCCTTCCTCACCCTCAAATGACTGCCAAATCCGTGTCCTCCCGCATGCATTTGAGAGATGATTGCTCTCATGTGATCAGTGAGATTAGGCCTAAAAGCTCCACACAACCTAAGGCAAATTTAGAGAGATCAAAAGGTGACAGCAGCAACAAGGGAAAGATTGCCTCCCAGAGTGGCAAAGATGGATTTTAAGTTTTAATTTATTAATTGTTGAGAACAGTTGACTTCTAAAATTTTGGACAGCACACTATTTTTTGGATATATGGATAATATAATTTTGGAAATAATTTCAATTATCATTGATATAAATTGTCAAAATATGAAAGTGATGATGGGAGTCACAATGAGGGATGTTTTGTTTGATTAACTAGTTGTGTTATGATTGTTAAAGATCTAAAGGGAGTCACAAGGGGTCCCACCTACTAGTTATTATTTATTAAAAACCCTTATTATGATTTTATTACTTTTCCCCCTTAACTAAAAAGTTGGTTGAGTTTTAGTTAACTTAACAAAAGAAGTAGTTCAACTACTTCAACCAATTCTAATTTGCTTAAAGGCAAACGGAAAAGAAGGAACAAGAGGAGAATAGAAGGAGAAGCATACTAAGGTTTGTTCTTTGAGTTTTGTTGAGATAATTCAGTTTTCATTCATTCCTTAATTCATTAGAAGCCTAATTCTTTTGTATGATAGCAGGGTCCTATTGTAGACAACAAGATTTGGGGTGGAATTACATCATTCAGACACTTGTTTTTCAGAGGTGTTCATCTATCTTTGATAGTCTGTGTAGACTTGTCTGTTTGTGAATTAAATTTCATGACTGACAAAGGCTATTGTGCAGAGTCGAGTGGGCAACAATCTGTGGCAAGTTGATCTAGCTTTAAAGTTCAGTTTTTTTACTTTCTATCAGAAGTCCTTTTGTATGTTTCATCGGGGACATCTAAGTTTGACTTTGGTCCAAAACTTCCTCAGGAAATTTTGTAAAGAGAACGATTTTTTTTATGAATTGGAATAAAATAAACGATTGCTTTATGCCTCATTTGTTTTGATTATCAACTTGGTGTCTTTACTTCTGTCCCTATATTTATTTCAGCATTTGTTATGTTCAGAAAATTACATAAATAATGGCTTTTTCAGCAAGCTTTTATTTATAAAAAAACCAACCTAAGCACTTGTAAACAATACTTGTGGATTAGGATACCAATTTTGATGGCTATAAACATAGGGTGATATTCCTGTCTATCTTGCTTTAGCCAAGCGGGATCTGAAAAAGTTTGAGTAAGATCATTTTGTAACTTTTCCTCAACAACGTGGCCCTGACGTGGATAGGTGATGACTGGGTAGATATCGTGACAGGTGGGCGAATGAATGGATGACACATGTCCTTTATCAGTGTGAATGTGATGGTGCCACGTGGCCCAGTCTTGGGCTTCCACGTGGCACCCCTCTATTGGTTGTTTGGGCAAAAGTTGTTTGAGAGTCCGTGGGGATCGACCTCGTGACCTCTATGGGCATCCAAGTCTTCGCGTAGGCCGGGCTATGAGCCCGCCTACATGGTGGTACTTAACCTATGGTGGTGCCGTTTATATTTGAATTGCAAAAGGTTTGTAATTGACGTAGAATAAGGGATGGGGCCTAGCCCCAACCCCGACGCAACACTCCATGGAACCTTGCAATGTGACCATGGATCCTTTACATTGGGCGCGGATTGTAATGAAGTGTCATCCCTGGCGCGTAGGCATATGACTACACTATATAACCGTTGGTTTATAGTTGGCGCAGAATGTATGGAGCTTAGCCCCCGATCGTATGGGGATATGCATGACCTGGACCTCTAGTTCAACTGTTTGCGCACGCAATGGGTTAGTACCTGGTCGATCGGGCTAACCCACCGACCAGGGCGCATAATCGAGGGTTAATGGAACAGGAGCTTAGCCCATTTGTGAGTGCGTGGAGGGTTTAGCCACGGCCATATGGCCATATAGATGTAACCAGGAGCCGGGATTGGAGGGAGCCAGCACGCTAGCCCAGCACTAGGCCACATGGAGGCGCATACATGACCAGGAGTCCGGGAAATCGGGGGTTGCGCCTAAGTATTTCCCAAAAGTGGGTTTTCCAACATTATATTATGATTTTTAATGGATTTTTAGCCAGATTTGAGAGGTTTAGTCCATTTTTGGAGGATCTTGGGCCCTTTTTGAGGCCAGATCTTGGGGGGAAGTTGGGAGTTTGTTGCCAACTTCAAGCCTATATAAACCAAAGGTTCTTGGAGCCATGGGAAGAGGTTCAAAATAGGAAAATGCTGAAGAATTGTTGATCCAAAGCCATTTTTATGCAGGGAAGCCATTGAAGAGAGCACCTTTGTGGGCCATTTCTAGGAGCTTCGTTCATCCGTTTTCAGTGCCGTCAGTTTTGTTGGGTTCTTGAGATCTGGTAGAACACGATCAGGTCAGTTTGTAATCCTTTTGGCACTGATCTAATGTACTTTTAAAGCTTTGAACAGAAATAAGAAAGCCTCACCCACTGAGACAAAGGCCCGGAGACGTAGGCGAGATTGTCGAACTTCGTTATCAACTTCTCTTGTTATGGTTTGTTGTTGTTTTATGTTTATTTCCAAATCTGATATGTTTATATGGCTGCTATGTTTCCTCATTAATTCTTCCTCTTTCATTAGTTTCCTAAATGGTAAAATAACTCAAGCAAAATAACTCAACCATTGTCGTTTAAAAGATCTTTTCAGATCAACCAATCCACAAAAGGGGATTGATCTAATGAATAATAACTCAATAATAAATAGAATACTCTTTGCAGTTACAATATTTCAACACTCCCCCTTAACAAGAAGGGTATTCTACAACATCATCAGGAGAGAGAGAGAGGGAAACAACATCAACAACATCTGGAAAACTGACTGGCATATCTATAAATCATCGGAAATTTTTCTCATCGTCAATATCATCATTCACAGCAGGGAGCTGGAATGGCATCATCATCATCTACATCAACATGGATTAGTATAACACTAATACATCATCATCAATAACAACACAAGGCTGATACAACATCAACAACAGCAATATCACAGCACAAAGGCTGGAGCATCATCAACAACAACAGCATCACAGCACGAAGGTTGGAGCATCATCAACAATAGCAGCATCACAGCACGAAGGTTGGAGCATCATCAACATCAACACTAGGCTGGAAATCTTCAGCACGAAGCTAGCATCTCATCAACATCAGCACGAGGCTGGAAATCTTCAGCACGAGGCTGGAAATCTTCAGCACGAGGCTGGCATCATAACAACATCAACACAAGGCTGGAAATCTTCAGCACGAGGTTGGCATCACAACAACATCAGCACGAGGTTGGCATCACAACAACATCAGCACGAATCTGGAAATCTTCAACACTAGGTTGGCATCACAACAACATCGGCACGAAGCTGGAAATCTTCAGCACTAGGCTAGCATCAAAACAACATCAGCACGAAGCTAGAAATCTTCAGCACTAGGCTGGTATCAACACTTCTCCCCCTTTCGAGGAAGATACTTTCAGACTACACCAAGCTTATCTCGAAAGTGCTCAAACTTTACACGAGATAGAGGCTTGGTCAACACTTCAGCAACATGTTCATTCGTGATAACATACTGGAGCTTTATGCCTCCTCTCTGCACCATATCACGAATGTAATGATATCGGATCTCTATGTGTTTTGACATGTCATGGAACACAGGGTTCTCTGTCATCTTTATGCAACTCTGGTTATCACATAGAATCATGGTTGCTTCCATCTCCAGATCGAATAGACCTGTCAACAACTTCCGAAGCCATGTGGCTTCACAACTAGCGGGACATGCAACAATGTATTATGTTTCTGTCGTGTTGAGAGCAATGCTTGATTGCTTCCTACTCTGCCATGAGATCATGGCTGACCTCAGACTGAAACAACATCCTGAAGTGCTCTTTATGTCAGAGACACTTCCGGCCCAATCTGAATCGGTATAACCACTCAGTCTGAAGTCATGATCTCCATTATAATTGAGACCACAATCTAATGTACCCTTAAGGTACCTCATCACATGTTTTGCAAAAACCAGGTGAACACGCCTGGGATCTACCAGAAATTGACTCAAGGTGTTCACAGCCAAACATATATCTGGCCTGGTGTTTATCAGATACATCAACGATCCAATGATCTCTGCCTGTACAGCGTAGCATCAATCAATTCTAACGAAGTGTCAACCAGGAGCTTCAACTTAGTTTCCATGGGTGTATTCATGGATTTGCACTCCAACATATCAAATCTCTTCAGTATTTCAACTGCATACTTCCCTTGGTTAAGGAAGATCTTCTCTAGGCTCTGCCAGACCTCAAGACCTAAGAAATAGTGCATTAGGCCAAGGTCTTTCATCTCAAATTCTACAGCGAGCTTCTTCTTACAATCAGTGATGATCTTTTCTTCTCCAGTTAAGAATAAGTCATCCACATACAGCAACAATATAACAAGCTCATCATTCATAACCTTGAAGTAAAGGTTAGAATCAACTTTACTCTTGGTAAAGCCCAAGCTCGTTAGGAAAATGTCAATCCTTCCATACCAAGTTGTAGGAGCTTGCTTCAATCCGTACAGAGCTTTCTTCAACTTACAGACATAAGTCTTCCTGTCTTCAACTTCAAACCCTTGAGGTTGTTCTATATACACTTCTTCTTCAATGACACCATTCAAGAAAGTTGTTTTCACGTCCATCTGGTGTAACTTCCACTTCATCTTAGCTGCAAGAGCTATGATGATTCTGATTGAAGTGTGATTGGCTACAAGAGCAAACATCTCTTCATAGTCAATGCCTTCCTTTTGAGAAAAGCCACGAGCAACAAACCTTACTTTATATTTCACAATACTTCCATCAACAACATGTTTTATTTTGAAAAGCCATTTGGAAGATACCACATCCTTGCTCTTTGGTCTGGGAACTATTTCCCATACATCATTCTTTATAATGGATTGGTATTCTTCTGTCATGGCATCTGCCCATTCT
>ML803936.1:126351-137777 GCA_009831015.1 Picea engelmannii
AAGGTCATCCTAATGGCCAGACTAGGGGAATGGGATGGATGAGCGGGATATAAGATGAAAAAGTGATAAGATGGTGGGAGCGGACGATGGTTCTGCAAACCCCCCTTGGTGGCTAACCAAAACCCATGAATACCAACTTGCTATGTTACCCCATCAATCACCCCAACAGTGGTCAAGTGGATTAGTGTAAGATCCAAGCAGTCATCTGAAATGAAAGGAACCTAATGCATATATAAGAAGGTTATAATGATCAAATATAACACATACCATGATACCTCGGACCAATTACCTCATGGAGCAAGAGTCCTCTCTGATGCAAGCCCAAGCCGGTAGTGATGGAGGTTGGTACTGCTGACAGGACAAGTCTGGTTGAGAAGAAGAAAGATGGGCCTTCAAGGGCCAAGCTCAAGTCGATCCGCTCTCGTACTCCATGTCTGGGATCATGTGGGCCTTGAGACATGATCTCCTAGTTATCCCTAGATATCGGGGATAACAAGCTGCTTTTGGGGGATTTGTATCTTGATGACTATTCATTGCATTTTCTTATGCCTATTTTCTAATGGATTATCATCTTTTGTTGCCATCATCATTGCATATTTGAAGGCTTGAATAGTACATTGCTAGATTTTCTTAATTTTCAGAGTATTAGGATTACTAGTGTACTTAGATCTTCTTTTATATTAACAATCATATACCATGAACTGAAAATATGAGCAGCATAAACAAGTACAAGAAGACACAAGAGTTTATCCTAGGAAAACCCCAAAACCCGGGGAAAAACCCAGCCAACCTTCTTAGATAGATTTCGTCAATAATATAATCCAACAATAAACCAGCTCTCAAGAGCAACAGATAATGAAGAAACCCTAACACAAGGCTAGCACACCAGATAGAGCTAGCATACCAAGTAGCTGCAGCAACAACACCATACAGAGATAGCGCACCTCTTCTCAAGGAGAGCACACAAGAGAGAAACCACCACCAAGAATAACCAAGAATCTCCAAGAGCTACAGTGTTGCGTCTTCCTTCCTTGACTTAGACTTGCGCCTTCTTCTTGAGTGAGAGATGAGTGAGTGAGTGTGTACAAATGAGCAAGGCATCATCTTATTTATAGTCTTCAAGTCACTTTAGTTGGGGCCGACTTCTTCTCTAGGAAATTCTATTTCCCCTTTATCTTTTCCTGTGGGCCGACTTCTCTTCCTGGAGGTTCTAATTCTGCTTTATTCTTTTCCTGTGGGCTGACTTCTCTTCTAGGGTGTTCTTCCATTGTTCAATGGTCTTCCTTTGACTTCTGGAATCTTCTTCTCTTCTAAGAAAGGTTGTCTAGGAGGAAAATATCTCCCGCAACTACCAAAACATCAACATGCATGTGGATATTGATGGAGTGCTAAACTTGATGAGGGTCATGGTTCACTCATTTGTTGACCCTTAACACATTCATGGAGAGGGATACCCATCAACTAAGGGTTTTCCCTAAGTTTTATTGTTCATTTCTTGATTTGATACTCCTTGAGATAGTGCGCCCTTACCCTAGGGTGCATGCTTTGGAAGTGTGTTTTGCACTAGATGTTTGAGATATGCTTTGGAGGAATGCCTTACCCTAGAAG
This sequence comes from Picea engelmannii, assembly GCA_009831015.1. NCBI lineage: Eukaryota > Viridiplantae > Streptophyta > Pinopsida > Pinales > Pinaceae > Picea > Picea engelmannii. Next base: position 127,960 of record ML803936.1, read on the forward strand.
CCTCCAACGTTCACATTGGTTGATCGTTTGGTGGATATTTCATTGCTTGAGGGCTCCACTCTAGAGTGCTTACATTGGGATCCTTGATGGTTTGTTGGAGATGATTAGATGTTTTCTTCAGGAGCACTCCACTTGTGCACACTTTCCTAGAGCACCCTCCTTCTTTGGTGGTCTTTGGTGTCTTTGGTGGTTAAATATGGTCAAAGCCTCATGCATTGGCACTTTTCTAGGGATCCCTAACCAACCTTACTACTTTGGGCATGATATGAATATTTTGAAGTGGTTGACTCCTTAAATAGTGGAGTGCTTCCTTTTTTATGGCATCTTGGCACACTTATGGATGAACCATAACTACCCTTGATGCACAATTCTCCTAGGTCATTCCACTCTTTGGGCCCTTGGATTGAGGAGAGTTGGTTGTTTGCACATGGATCTATGCCTTGGCACATTATTTGAGATTTCCCTACCCTTGGAGATTGTTATAACAACCAAAGGGGCCATTATTGCACACATATCCATGAGATCCATTGTTTGGGGAGGTGGTTATTACATTGGAGAAAACACCCAAACTAATTTTTCCATCTTTAGCATTGTTTTGGCATCTCGAGGTTGTTGATTCTCTCATCTAGGGGAGCACTCCAGTGATCAATGCACTTTAGCACATTTATTAAGGAGGCCTAACCACTTGTTGCACGTTTATAAAGGGTGGCCACCTTTTGGAGGATTATTTTATTGTTGTGGCCCTAATCTAAGGGAGGTAACAACTAGTATTTGCACACATTTCAAGGGCACAACTTTCATGGACTTTTTAATATTATTTGGCTTGGTTGATTTGGCTTAGTCAATGTGATCCCAAAGCCTCCTTGCATACTTTTCAAGGGTGCACCTCTTCTAAGGAAAATTTTATATTATTTGGTTGTTAGAGGGCCTTCTTCGAGAGCACCCTCTTCCTTCTAACTTGGCAAATATTACTTTTTAATTGGAGGTGGTTATTGGAGGCTAGCTTTGAAGGGAATTCCAAAGGAAAAGAGGAACAAATGGCACAAGAAAATTGCTTGCATAGTCAAAGCAAGCATGGACCAAGGAGGCATTTTGCATGAGGAGAGGACAAGTGGCACCCCAATTCATTTTGTCCATTATATTATTGTTGATGTATTATTTTAGTCATTTTCCTAAGAGAAGATCATGGATCTAGAACTTTTAGTATTATTTAATTGTAAAGAACTTGAAGAGAAGCTTTATAAAAGGATAAGCTATCTCATTTGCTAATCACGGTTGGATTAATGGAGAACACTCTTGGAGCCTAGTTGAATATCTTTTTTTAAAGGAATGTGAATACAAGGGTTCTTTCTTGTTAACGTGAGGCTTATGTTTTCATCTTAACTGCTGGATATTGTTGCTTGAAAGTATCAACAAAATTTGCTTTAAGGGCCATTTGCGAAGGATAATTCTATTTCATTGGAAGGGCTTAGGTGTGGGTCTTACCCTCTTATGTTCGTTCATTGTTTTACTTCTGAATATATCAATTTTCCATCTATCATCTTAGTAAGAGTTGTTGCAGATTTTGTTTATTTCATAGTAAGACACACCCTTATTTCAATTATTTGTCTAAGGGGATCACTTTATTCCAGAAACTCAGTTATATTTCTGCAATTATAAACGGCAAATTAAGGTTCATTGTAGCATGTTGTAATAGCTCTATTTTTCCCTAATCATTTATAGAAAACAGCCCTCTTAGATTGATTCTTTGACTCCACTTGCCCTAGATTTGATAGGCACTAGTCTCGTTCCACCCATCCATCTATTTCTAAAGTTTATCATACACTTGTTAAGATTATGTACCTTGGGAAGTGTTCCCCATATGTTTGTGAGCTCCTAAACACATGTGGGAAGTACTATGTACTTTGTGCCTTGTACTTTATGTCTAATTTCACTTTAACTTAGGAGATTTAAGTCAAAAGTGAAATTTGGTCATTTATGCCTAAAATGACTATTAATTCACTTTGTGGGTGAATTAGAAGACATAAAGTGAACTTAGGAACTTAACCCAAAGTGGGTTTGAGAGTGAGATTATTATGGGATGATCTCAACCTTTGATTAGACTTGAGATGGGATGATCTCAACGGTCTATCTTTTAGGTTTCCTTATGGAGGTTCAAGAGGGGCACAAAGGGCAAGGAGGAGCTCATTCACTCATTTGTTGACTTGGAGAGTTTGAGAGAGAGCATGAGCATGAGGTTTCAGGCATTGTTTGAGGCTAGTTTGGGCGCTTCTATCCATGGAGGCAGCCAACCAGCTTAGGGCCTCATTTATTTAGTGGGGAGGTTCTTGCTTCGAGGAGGGCGCATCATGAGCAGGGAGGAATTTCAGAGCTCAGATTGCAGTGAGGTATGTTTCAGAGGGAGGCTACTCATCAGTATCAGAGTACTGTGGAGGGGTTTCTTCATCAAAGCTTCCAGTTGGCAGTTAGCTCCAGTTCAGTGGTCTTGTCAGCATTTATGGAGGGCGCACCATCCTAGGGCGCTCTTGCTTCAGTTGGGCTTGTGTTGCAGCTTGGATCAAGCTGATATTGTATCAAGTTCTTCTATATATTGTACTTGTTGTATTCCACCTTCCATTCTCCCTATATATACACTTATATTCCAAACTAGTTTTCCCCGGGGGGGTTTTATCCAGGGTCATGTTGACCAAAAATACCTGTGTTCATTTTCATGTATGTTAGAGTTTAGAACTATAGTATTTTTCAGCARTAAAGATATCTAGGTGTGTTACATATATTTTGGTATGCATGTGCTGACCTTTGGTGACAAAAACTACATGCTAGAGCACCTAAATGGTCTATGTAACCGTAACAAATCAGCGAAGAAGTTACTGAACAGTTTGTTGTCCTAAAACAGCAGCAAACCATTGTTAGACAGTTGAAACTTAGAGCCAACTTGAGGTCAAAGACAGACCTAGTTGGCAGCTTGATAGGACCTGGAAAATCTTCAACACTTTCCTAGGGAAACCACCCTTGTGGCAGAGAGTCGGCCTAAAGAGAGAGAGCACGTTGTTGTGGTCACAATGGACAACCCCTCTTAGTTCCTCTAAGTTTGCACTTGTGTTTTACGGATTTACCACTTGAAGTGCAGGTTTGGGAGGTAACGTTTTTGGCACTATTTTCAGGGATTAAATCATTTTTCCGAAGATTCAGTAATTTTGCTGCATTGATTGATGAACATTGTGCTTTGAAAATCATATTCTCATATGATGACTCCACAAAGGAAGGAAGCCATGTTCCTTGAAGATTTTATAAGCAATTCTTGCTTGTAGAGGTGAGCACATTCCAGCATATTTGAAGGCATCTGAGGACTCACCTAGCAACTCCACAAATATGAAAATGAGGTATTGTTAAATTTTCATATCGATTGTTCACATGAAAGATTTGAATTAAAGAGAAATGGAATCACTCATAGAAGAATGGGATGCCAAAGATTTTGGTCCATTGGATTCCTCAGGTATCCCAGGTTACCCAAATGATTTCCTTGATTTAAACTATGATAAGCACAATGCAACATTCCATGGACATGTAGATTCAGCTTCAATGTGTTGAGAATTATAGCTCGAATAAGAACTTCCGCATAGGTTCTATGTGAACATGCGAGAAGTAGTTCAAGATATTTTCGAAAAGTAATTATATTTTCCAAAAGTGATTCTATTTTCGAAAAGTAAATTCTATTTTGTAATTCTCTTTAGCTAAAAAGCGAGTCTTATTTTTAGTAGTTGAGTCTAAAAAAGTGTATTTCATGCATGCAAGACTAAGACTAGGAGTAATCTTAGAAATAGATTAGGGTTTTGGTCTCAGCTAAAACTATAAAAACAAGTCAAGATAGAGTTTGAAACCACAAGAGCACTTGAACAATTGAGCAGATTGAGCAACAAAGAGGGAGAGAGAGCAAGCAGTCAGGAAAGAGACATTTCCGGCAGCATGTAGTCCCGTGCAACAATTCCGTACAGTCGTATGGATAGTACCATATGGATCCACACAGTCGTACGGACAGAGCCATACTCTCTCAACAGGTTGTTCTGCTTAGTTTGAGGTATTTTTTGGTATCTGTTCAGTATTGTTTTGGGGCAGCTTGTGGAGGTTTCCTTGTAAATTTTTCAAAGGAATGAAAAGCTAGTGTTGAAGGAGTAATTACTTGTGTTGTGTAAAATTAATTTTTATGCTTTTGCTATTTGATTTCCAGCTATTGTGTGATTAATGCTATGGTCTAAATTTTATTTCTGCAGTAATTAAATTCACCAATCTATTTGTATGATTGAGATCATAAGGACTTTAGTCACCTAGGGCTTGGAGATTTTTCACATGGTATCAGAGCTTATTTCGCTGATTGAGATTCTCTAGGATTTGCAGTAGTAAATCAACTGCAAGGAAGAAGGACCAACAGTGAGAAGGCTTCAAAGTTTTATTTTCAAATTTGGGAGTTTGTGCAATAGATCTCAGAGACGGAAGCAGTGTGCCTCACATTTGAGGACAGGTTAAATAGTGGCTTGAATTTCTTATCATGGAAGGTGAGGGTTACACTCTTACTAGAAGAGAATGATCTTTGGGATATTATCAAGAAGGTTGTGACTCCACCTACAGATCCGCAGCAGTTGGTAGCTCACAACAAGAGGGAAGTTAAGGCCAAGCGGATAATTTGAATGCCATAAAGGATCATTTGATCCCTCATGTATCCAAGAAGAAGACAACGAAGGAGATGTTTGATGCCCTGGTTAGTCTCTACTAGAGTCAAAACATAAACAGGAAGATGATATTGATCCATAGTGATGACCAGATCAGACACAGTCACCAGTTACCTTATGAAGATCACACAGAATCCAGATTCATGATCAACTTGCAGCAGTTGGGGAGAAGGTAGAAGATGTAGAGTTAGTGAATATGGCACTGAATGGATTCTTAGCTTCATGGGAACCATTTGTAAAAGGTATCTATGCTTGGGAAAACTTTTCTGACTTTGAGAGGCTTTGGGATGATTGTATCCAAAAGGAGACTCAGATGGAGTCAAAGGTCGACCAAGAGGATGGTGAAGAGAACCTAGCATTATCCGGTCAGTCAAATAAGGGCAAAGGTAAAGGACCAAGCAAGGGTAAGGGAAAGAGTGAGGACTCAACCTCACAGCCAGAAAAAAAGGACTTGAGTAAAATCAAGTGCTTCAGTTGTCACAAGTACGGTCATTATGCATCACAGTGTCCAAATAAGAAGAAGGGTAAAGGGGAGCAAGTAGCATCCTCTGCAGAAACTCAGATAAACGAGTTTGCTACCAAGTTTGAGAAGGATTTCTAGTTGGTATCTTGACTTTCTACCCATACGACTCCCAGGAATGCGTGGTATGTGGATAGCAAGGCATCTCGACATATGACATCAACCCAGTAGTTATTTTCTAGTCTAAAGAAGCAGGACTCGGGGGTACAGGTTTAGCTTGGTGATGATGCCAAGTACCCATTAGTAGGAGTTTGTACTATTCCCTTCCAGGTTGAGTCAGGTAACCTTTTAGATTTTAATGATGTCTTCTTTGTACTAGGTCTCAAGAAGAACTTGCTTTCAGTTTCGATTATGGAGAATAAGGGCCTTGTAGTGGAGTTCAAAAACCAGCAAGTCCTCATCAAACTGAAGGAATCTAGCCAAAATATAGCTTAGGTAATAGGGGTTAAAGAAGGTAAATTGTACAGGTTGCAGGGTGAACTTGTTCAACCCCTGGTGCATAACAGTGACAACTTGTGCGAGTTGTAGCACAAGAGGATGGGGCACCTACATCACAAGGTGTTGTGTATTCTGAGGGAGATAGTCATAGGTCTTCCAAAGTTCAGAGTTGAGCAACATGGTGTATGTAGAGGGTGCACGCTTGGCAAGCATGCCAAGGTTGCTTTCCCAAGCAGCAAGCATAGGTCTAAGGAGATTTTAGACCTAGTGACGGAGGAATAGGAACAAGAAGCTCCAAATGTTGAGCTAGGATCATTAGTGATTTCTAGAGCAATACAACAACCTTCAAGTGTAGAAGGGGGGATGGTAGCCCCTTGCACTTCTGTCAGGAGACCTCAATGGTTCAATCAGACATTGAGGAATGCTTAGGAGCATGTTGAGACTCCTAGGAGCACATTCAGAGAGAACAGACCTCCAAAGAATTTTCCAAACTATATGGCATTGAAGAGTAGCATTCTAGATTCCAAGGATTCCAATTTTCAGAAGGTAGCAGAACAACAAGTATGGTGAGATGCCATGGTGGAGGAGTACACCTCCATCATGAAGAATGATGTTTGGGACATAGTGACAAGATCAAAGGGAAGTCAATTGTGAGTTCTAGGTGGCTCTACAAGATCAAGCATGTTGCAGATGGCAGCATTGAGAAGTTCAAAGCGAGGTTTGTGGCGAGATGGTTCTCCCAGAGAGAGGGAGTGGACTACACGTAGACTTTTTCTCCAATCGCCAAGTACACAGACTAGCCTTGGGGCTTTGAAGTAAGTGGGAAGGAGTCCCATGTTTGTTTTGCAATAAACACCTCGAGTCAATTCATAGTGGATCCAAGGCAAGAGCGTTGGATAGCAACAAAACATGTGCTCAGGTATTTGAGGGGCACAGTGGAGTATGGTTTGAGATATCTTGGAGATGGTGAAGTGAAGTTGCAGGTGTATACAAACTCAGATTGGGTAGGCAGTGCAGTAGACAAGAAGAGCACCTTAGGGTGTTTCTTTAGCTCGAGAGCAATGACGATATCGTGGTTCAACAGGAAGCAGACTTATGTGGCACTTAGCTCAGCAAAGAGCAGAGATCACTTCATACAAGACAAAATTCAAATGGAAGCAGTTAATCTCCAGTATATTTCGACGGATCAGCAGGCGGTTGATATTTTGACCAAACCCTCGGCAAGAGGGAAGTTTGAGACATTCAAAGACAAACTTGGATCAATGCAAAATTCCTTCCTCGCTAAGAGGGAGTGCTGATAATTATAGCTCAAACGGAAACTTTCGCATAGGTTCTATGTGAACGTGCAAGAAGTAGTTTGAGATATTTTCGAAAAGTAATTATATTTTCAAAAAGTGATTCTATTTTGTAAGTCACTTTAGTTAAAAAGTGAAAGACTTATTTTTAGCAGTTGAGTCTAAAAAGTGTATTGCATGCATGCATGACTTAGACTAAGAGTAATCTCATAAATAGATTAGGGTTTTGGTCTCGATGAAAACTATAAAGACAGGTCAAGATAGATATTTTAAAAACACAAGAACACTTGAGCAGTTGAGCAGGTTGAGCGACATAGAGGGGGAGAGAGAAGGTAGCCACGAAAGAAACTTTTATGGCTACACGCAATCCCATGCAACAATTATGTACAGTTGTACAAAACAGTTCCGTACAGTCGTACGGACAATATTGTACAGATCCGTACAACCATACGAACAGAGTCGTACCAGCGTCTGTCCAATCCGTACGGACAGGCCGTACTCTCCCAACAAGTCGTTCCGCTCAATTTGAGGTGTTTTTTGGTATCCGTGTAGTGTTGTTTTTGGGCAGCTTGTGGAGGTTTCCTTGTAAGTTTTTGAAGGAATGAAAAGCTAATTTTGAAGGAGTAATTACATGTGTTGTGTGAAATTAATTTTTATGCTTCCAATATTTGATTTCCAGCTATTGTGTGATTAATGCTATGCTCTGAAATTTATTTTTGCAATAATTAAATTCACCAATCTATTTGTTTGATTGAGATCATAAGGACTTTAGTCACCTATGGCTTGGAGATTTTTCACACAGTGCATATTGCATCCTTCATGAAAGTTATTTCAGATTTTAATATGGTCCATGAAGATGTCAAAATGAAAATGTTTATGTTTTCCTTGGAAGGTCATGAAATATGGTTTCTTGGTAGAAATGAAATAAATTTCATTCGCAAGATTGATTGAAGCATTTTGCAAGTACTAGGATCTTAGCTATGAAGAAGAGCCACTTGAAGATCTAGTGGAAGCTTGCCAAGATAAAGAAAAAATCATCCAATACCTAATGCTTGAATATGAGAGAAACCCCTCAGAGGCTCTCTTGGCTGAAATCAAAGATGGGAAAGAAGATTAATATCCTTGGTTGAATATATCAAAGAAAATTATAGCATGCTAAACCAAGGCAAGACTAAGAGTGAATCTCATGAGGATGACCAACAATCTCCTTCATCAAAAGAGCCACTTATGCATGAGATTTCAAATCCAGAAGAAGAAAAGTGTGAAGAGGTTATTGAAGGTCCTATTGCAACTCCTCATTGTTGATGTTTTAGTAGCATCGGGCAAGTACTTCCACGTCGGTTTGTGTCTAACAACTTGTGCGATAACATGCACAATGTCCATGCTAGATGGATTCTCGGGGTATAATCAGGTAGCGGTTAAAAAGGAAGACATGTATAAGACTGCCTTTAATACCCCATGGGGCACGTACTCGTATATTCATATGCCTTTTGGACTTATGAATGTTGGGGCCATGTTCCAGCGTGCCATGGACTATGCTTTTGTTGATTATCTTTTCAAATTCATTGTAGTTTATCATGATGATATTATTGTTTTCTCAAAGAAACATGATGAACATATTGATCATTTGAAAAAGATTTTTGATCGGTGCAGGTCTCTTAGCATTTCACTGAACCCCAAGAAGACGATCATGGGGGTGTTCCAAGGAAAATTACTAGGCCATATAGTTTCAGAGGAGGGTCTGAAGATAGATCCAGAGAGAATAAAAGGAATACAAGTTGTTACCCTCCCTCCAAGCAAAAAGGCCATTCAGTCCTTTTTCGGTCGTATTAACTTCGTGAGGAGGCTCATTCCAAACTTCGCGGAGATAGTAAAGCCCATATCTGATATGCTGAAAAGGGGACATGAATTGAAGTGGAGTGATGAGGCCAAGAAGGCATTTGAAGACATCAAACAGGCTTTGTGTCACTCTGTTGTGCTTATTAGCCCTGATTATAATAATGAATTTCAATTGTTTTCTTTTGCATCTGATTTCACTATGGTTGTTGTGCTTTTGTAGAAAAATCACGAAGGAATGGAGCAACCCATTACAATCATGAGTAGAGCTTTCCAAGGATCAAAATTGTAATATGAGCTCATGGAATATCAAACGCATGCATTGGTGAAAGGATTGGCTCATTTTAGAGACTACTACTAGAATACTCTAGTGGTAGCACCGTAGCATACATGCCTCACCCTATGGTTAAAGATATTCTGCTACGTTACCAAATCCGGCCCCTCTTGTTGTTGGATCCGCGGATCCGCATATCGGAATCGGATCCGTCCAGAACCGGCTAGGATCCGCCAGCAAGGCGTTTCCGTTTGCACAGGAAACGGATCCCGATTTTTGCCGTCCCCACGCTTGCGGATCCCAAAGATTTTTCAAGATATTTTTAGGTATTTTGTAATTTTTTAGGTCTTTGGAAGTCGTTTAGGGTTTTGGTCACATGTTTTCTTATATAACAAAGACCCCTACCCCACTTCCGACAAGATAAAGCAATAGTTGGCTTTTAGTGAGGCTTTGAAGTTTGAACTTTGGGTCGGTTTTAGCACACTCTGCAGACAGCATTGTTTCAACAGTCAGCGCACTCAGCACAGTCTTTCAGGCGCATTCAGCAGAGAACATTCTTTCAACAGTCAGGCGCATTCAGCAGAGAACATTCTTTCAACAGTCAGGCGCACTCAAGGAACACTGACAGTGGGAGTGAACAGTGGTCAGGCTACAGGTTAGAGGCTGTAGCTATATGATTTAAAATTACATTTTATTTCAGTTTATTTATACATTTTGCAAAATTCAAT
>ML803936.1:227412-246954 GCA_009831015.1 Picea engelmannii
TGAAATTAGAAACTAAGGAGCTAAATAAACACCATGACAATAAAATGATCAAACATCCATCATATCATTACCACAGTTATCCATGTGAAGCATTCAAACATGAACATTTAGTAATAGAAGTTGATTTCTATTAGTGAAAAAGTCTTAAGTCCAGTACACACTAGATCAAAGTCACTTTATCCAAAATATTACAGTGTAGGGAGCCCTACTCAACCATCTGAACCCTCTAAAGCAATTGATCTATCTATTTATAATAAGAAAGGGAGGCAACAACTAGAGGTACGAGCTGGCCTCTTTCCCTTAAAGATATCTAAATATTTATTTATTCTAACAACTAAGATAACAGACTATCCTATAAAACAGGGAAATGCTGGTGACTAATCCAATCATGCTTCTAACTGCCTTGATCCTCTTTTGTTTCTCAGCTCCTGTTTTGCCATGTGTCCCTTTTGGAGCCTGCGGTTGTTTTCATGATGCCATCCGCCTTCTCCATCATCAATCTATCCAAAACTATTGGCTTAGTCTTCCTAGATCCCTGGTGTTTGTTGGCAACTCCCTTGGGTAACAACTCTGTGTAGCGCCCCCTAAAATGGAACAAGGAGAGAAGGTAGCGCCACTATGCAGCATATGTGCACCAACATTTGTCCTCTGTTGCAATATTGAGTAGCGCCTGTAGGTAGCGCCCTTGTGTTGTGCCTAAGTGTAATCCTGCACCCTGCCAAATATTACGCAGCGCCACTGTGTGCAACTTCTGTTCTCTGTAAGATATTATGCAGCGCCTTTATGTAGCACTACCTACGCTTGTGTATGCATACAGGTTTGGGTAGCATTCCCGAAACGTAGCGCTTTTGAATCTAGAACATGTGCAGAGCAGTTTGTGTCCTTCCATGATGACAAACACCATTTCACTTAGTTGCCTCGACTATACCATAGGTAGTGCCATTACCACTGAATGAAGCCAACACTTAGCAAAACTCAAAATCCATATAGCTAAATGCCTAGAAGCCTGTATGGATGGCAGAGATAGGTATTTTCATATTAGTTAACCCTCCCAAAAAGGAACAATCCCCAAAAATGGAGCTTACCCTCTTACCAACTATTTTGTCATTTTGACACTTAACCTCACACTCTTTCGAGTGGAAAGAGTATCTTCAATTGACTCAGTAGACTTCTTCTTCTTCTTAGCAATAGTGGGCTTCTTCAGTGTAGTTGTGCTCTCTTTAGCTGTTGGTTTGTCATCCTCAATGGCAGCTTCAACTAACACCCGTAAATTTCTTTGTGCTACCTCATCTTGAAAGTGCTTCAGCTCTGCCTTTAACTTCCTATTTTGGGACTGAAAACCTCTATTCTGTCTGTAAAGATTCTTTAGTTGTTTATGAAGGGGCAGATCCTTTCTCGCTGCAAACCTTGCCAAGTCAAGGGTATGAGTGTAGCCAGCCATGAGCTCTTCCATTTGGGCCAAGTGGACCTTTTCTTCTATTTTAAGATGAGCTATTTCTTTTCTTGCATCTCTAAGTTGCTTGATAAGTCTTTTGTAGGTCTAACTGTCAGGAGGGGCAGTGGCATGCTCAGTCTCAATAGGCTTTTCCTTAGTCTCCTTTTCCTCCTGCATGGGAAGTGTCTTGTCTACCTCATAAGGTTCCTTGTTGGCTCTACCTTTATTCTTCTTTCTTTTCATAGGGGTTCCATCTTTTCTTTCTCAAGCTTCTCAATGCCTTTCTCAGAGGTTTCATCTTTTCTCTCCAAAGGTCTTTTAGTACCTTTACCCTTACCCTTCTGTGCAGGGGTTTATTGCTTCTCCTTCATAGGCTTTTCAATGCTTTTCCCCTTCTTCTTTAGAACAGGGGTTTCTGGCAAAGGATGCTCTTGGAAAACCTCCTTGGGAATCGATGACATTGTGAATGGTCTTCTACCTTTGATTTCAACTGCTGGAGGAGAAGAGGGAAAGAGAAGCTTCTTCCCTTTCTTGGATGTAGCTTTGGTAGAAGAAGGCATCTCTTCTAACCCTGGTGGAGGTGGTGGTGAGAAATCTCTGTGTGGAGAAGGACAGACTTCCTCCTTAGCTTCCCTGACCTGCTTGCTAATCTCTGAAACAAGGGCTCTTCCCTTTCTCTTCTTGTTGATCCCTGCTTTAGTATTGGTGGGTGATGAAGGACCTGCGATCTGTGATTGGGAAGTAGGTGTTGGATCCAGCTTGAAATGAGAAGTAACCACAAAGTGCTCCCAGTAAATCTCTTTCTTTCCCAACTCTTCAGAGATTAGCATCCTGATCAGTCCAGAGTGGAAAAGACTAGAATCCACATCCTTAGATTTGGCTTGCACCCTATCTGACATTTTACCTATACTTCTCAGCAAGTAATAAGGAACATTCATCTGAACCTTACCAGTAAAACGTAACAATAGCCTTATGTGGTAATGATACAAGGTGTTAAATCTCCCTTCACAAGTAAAATATCTCTGTATGATTTTCAATAATCCGTCAAACTGTTCAACCAATTTACTTCTTGGCATACTCTTAGACAACTCATTGGCTTGATATTCAACTTTAAAGAGATCTTTAGCATAGGGTGAACTCAAAACCATGGCCTTGAACCACTTTTCACATGTAATGGGGATCCCTGTTGCAGCTGAGATAGAGGCTTCAGTTACCTCAAATTCCAAATCCCCAACCTTGGTTTTCCTACCATCAAAATGTAATGCAGACTATTTTGCTACCTCTGGGTTGCCTCTCTGCATGTTCTGACAGAAAGAGAGGCACCCTACTCTCTGAAAGGCCTCTCTTGCCATGGGCTCTGTATCAAAAAGATGCATGTCCACTGGTTCTGTCCTAACTATCTTGCCTCTTTTGTGAGCCTTCTTTGATTGGGGGGTCTCCATGGCTCAGAATGAGGGCTCTTGAAAGGCTTAAGGGATGATAATGATCAGGAAGGCTTTAAAAAGAGTTTCAAATATACAAGGCTAACCCTTTGCAACTGAGTAAAATGATTGATTTCGAGATGAAAGGAGGCAGGGGAAGCAACAAGAGGTTAAGCAGCGCCTCTGGGTAACACAATGCATACGTAGAGAATAGGCTATCTACAGGCTTGCAATCTGAATGACTGAGGTAGGCAACAATAAACTGACTTAGACACAAGCAATGAAGATACAGGTCTGGAAAAGAAATAGGACCAAGCTATCATGCAAAGACGAGCCTCCTACGACTGTGCAAACTTGGCCAACCAAAACCCAAGCGCAAATTTCTTGTGAAAATTAATATGCAGAGGGGGGCAACAAGGGATACCTGTGTAGCAGACACCTGTTGGAATCTTCAACGAAATCTCAGGGTGCGATTGCGAAAACTTGGGCCCTTGAACCCACTTCAGTCTCGAGCTTGGTTGCCTTGTTGTCACCTAATCAGGACTTGTGAATTTTCACAGCGCGCCACTATTGAGCCTTTCAAAAATATAAATTGTTGCAAGGCTCGTAAATGCAAGATATGGTAAGCATCTTTAACTAACCGCTGGCACTGAAAACAAGGGACGTGACATCAGTCGTGGCAATCATGACTTGAGGTGGAAGTACGATGAACTAGATAGGCGCTATAGAACTGCCTAATGAGTAGGCAGTGTTTCCAATTCAAAAATATGATTAGATAGGTAAGCGAGGACGATGAGGCATGCTTATGAGGTCATGAGTGAGGAGAGAGGTGTGTCACATCAGCCTGATCATGGGAGGTATCTACCTAGGGACAAATCATAAAAGGGACTAAAAAGAATAAACCATGAGCTAAAAGGGTTCAAGGATCAACAATCAAATTGAGGATCAAAACATGAGCTATGACTCAAAATTTTAGTCATCCAAGGTGTCCTAACCAACATAACTTTAAAGGGATGAAACTTTTTCAAAAGATTTAAAATCTAAGGCTTTAAAAATGATAAAAACAAACTAAAAAACCCAAGGCAATTTAGTGTGATAACACCTGGGATGTGTATTTCATAAGAAAAATAAAATTATATAAGAGAGAGAGAGAGAGAGTACTCATAGGTTTTTCCACGAGGGTTTTCTTGGGAAAAAAAAAAGAATTAACGAAGGTTGGAAAGCTTACTTTGGTTTTGAGAACAATTTTAAAGTTGCAGAATTTTTGTTTTGGAAAAAAAGGAAGGTCCTCTTCGACACCCTTGTTACCTTAGTGATTTTGTATGGCTGTGAGGTCTAGGGTTGTAGTATTTCCAAGTAAACATTAAGGAAAATCGAGCAAAACTAGAAGCACTTTATAATAAATAACCCTAAAATTAAGTGCAACACCCCTTATCCTATCCTCCTTGAGAAATTGAGCTTCCTCCCATTGAGAGTAATACCATGATTAGGTACATAATGTGAAATCACAAACTAATTAACATGAAGAATAAGAAGCTTCTTATTACTACTTAAAACATTGGTAAAAATCACTCAAGGCTCAAAAGAGTTTGGATTAGAGATGTGGTCTCTTGGTTAAACTCAACATTTAACAGAAATAAACATAATGAATAAGAGCATTTATCTTTGCAAATATTCACACAACCGGTTGCAGAGGACGAACGTTCCACCCAACTATAGACTTGTTGCTCCAAATCTCTCAACAAAAAGTCACCCCTGAGTTGGGGCTACAAATCCACAAGAAAGGATATCTCCTAGGGTGTCTACTTTCCACTCATGACCCAATACCTAATTAAAAACTCACGGCAAGCTAATTCCCTACAACCATCCCAATCCACTAGCTCTATCTCCCCTCAACTTGCACAACCCAAGGAATGGGACCCCCTTCTCCGCCACACAGTCCCTTGGGTTATCCCACTTCCCTCCATGGCTCCAACACAGGTTGGCCAAGAAATCTCTTTGTTGGGGACTCCAAGAATTCTAGCTGCAATAGGAAAAGCTCACATCAACAAACTCACTTTCTCTTAGGTAGTTTTCTCGGTAGAAAATCACTTACATGCCTACTAGCCTACTTCTTCATGCATTTGCTAGCTCCAATAAGTTGTCCTCACCACCCATTATGGTTGCCTACTATCTCCCAACACTCCACACACTTTCCTCTCTTTAACCCAATTGTAAAAACTGCTTCCTCTCCCCATTCAAATTTCCTTTTCTCCCATGCATGTTAACTCTCACATTTCCCAAAGTTGATTGTACTCATGCCCATGCTTTCAATAATTATGTGACGTGACTTTTCCCACCAACCCCTCACATGTATCAATGATTGGGATTTGAAACACTCAAAAAGGAAAAATATAAGGTTCACACAAAAATAATTAAGAAAGGTGGCTTGGGTTTAATAAGCATGTATAATTTCCCCCCTCGGACCCCTTCGCTTGTGGAAACTTAGCCCCCATGACTCAGTCTATGTTTGTTTGTAGTCGGTGATGCAATTTATTTTATTATTTTTTATATACAATGTTTACATATTACATCACTTGGCCCGCGACCATACATCATATTTACAATATACATATTTGGGAATTAAAAATGGGGATGTTACACATATTTACGTTGAGGTGGACTTGGAGAAAGGGTTACCGGAGGATATTCTTATTACTCTAGACAATTGGAAACATGTGTAGTAGTTAGACTACAAACAACTTCCTTGTAAGTGCAAATCCTATCATGAGTATGGTCATTTTGCCAAAAACTACAAGAAAGAGCCCCCTTAGTAGGTACTGGAAAGAGATGAACAATGGCAGATGGTGAAGTGAAAAATGGGTTCGCACACAAATATTCAAGCAAGATATCAAGCAGCGACATCGGGGGTGCTAGCAACAACAGGGGTTAAAAACCCCGAGGTACAGAACTTCATTAAGGGTTCCTCTTCCAATAATCACTTGGAGCAAATCTAGATGCAAACCAATTGTAGTGGAGGTAGTCAATCGATGGTGACCAATAGATTCAAAATCTTATCCCAATATGAGCAACCCCCATTAGTAGAAACCCTGACAAATTCCTCAGAGGAACCAATGGGAGTTGTCTCAAGACAAAAGGAACCACCTTTAGTCCAAATAGTAGAAAACCCACTAACAAATGAGGAAGACCTGGTCTCAGAAAGATTGGAGGAGTTTGACAACTTCATGGATGTGGATATTGCTTTATTTTATCCTAAAGCCAATGGAAAATGAGATGCTAAGATAGAGGACTAGGGAGTAGGAGGTTGTAAAGAAAGGCTCCCTCAAAAGGTGGGTAGACAGCTAGAAAATTTTAAAAGGGAGGAACCAACAAATTGGGATATAATGATGGGATCCCAATCAACAATAGATAAATCAATGGGAGGAGGAACAATGATTACAAGAACCCTTGGAAGTAGTGTGCCTCAGAGAGGTGGTGGTGCCAAAAATTCATCCAAATAATGATACTCATCTCCTGGAATTGCAAAGGATTAGGCAATAGGAACAAAGAAGAAACCCTAAAAGATCTAGTTAAAATAGAAAATCCTATTATCCTCTTGTTTTAGGAGACCAAAATGGAATCTCTAAAAGTTATTAAAATAGGAAAGCAGCAGTGGAGACAATGTGAAGGGATAGCGGTAGACTAAAGGGAAGCTTTAGAAGGACTATGCACCCTTTGGAACAATCAGGTTTTGAATTTGGATTTCTCTTTTCAAACTCATAATTGGATTCTTAAAAGGTTTATTATCACTCAAATAGATAATATAATCAATATTTTTAACTTATATATGCATGTCAACTATGTGGAAAAAGATAATTGTTGGAGATCTCTCATCGATTTGAAAGATACAGAGTTTGCTAACAACAATTTCATAGAAGGAGATTATAATGTGGTCCTCTTCAATGATGAGAAAAGCGGGGGAAACATTGATAGAGATACATTCAGGGAAAGGATCGAGGAGTTTATTAATGAATGGGATCTTGTTGATATCAAGCCAAGCAAAGGAAAATGCACCTAGAAAAATCAGATGACTTGTCCAAAGCATATAGTAGCAATATTAGATAGGTTCCTTGTGCACAACAATCTTCTTTACAAGATCTCAATTTTAAGTCAAGGATCCTCCCATCAGTTATGTCTTACCATAAGTCCACTGCTTTTCCTTTTGAGGACATTGTAGACTATGGTCCTTTTCGATTCAACCCACTGTGGATTAATAACCAAAAAGCAATAGATGGAGTCCACTCAGCCTGGTGCACTTGGGTTCTTGGCAGCATTGTTTGCATATGGGAACAAAAATTAAATTTTTTCGAGCAAACATTAAAAGAATGGGCAAGATCCTCCTATTCCTCCCCATCGACAAAAAAAAAAATGTTGAGATATCAGCTTGAAGATATCCAAACCAAAATGGAATATGAAGACATAACATCCCAACTTCAAGAGGCAAAGATAGTTATCCAACAGAATCTTCAAGGGCCATTCAAATCGAAGATGAAACCTGGAGGCTTAAATCCAAAATTTTGTGGCTTAAGGTAGGGGATATAAATACAACTTATTTCCACAAGCCAACTAAGGCACATGTCATAAAAAATGTGAAGGAGATAACTATGGGTGATGGTACAAGAATCTCTAATTTTAAGGAGCTAAAGAATGTAGCCAGAATGCACTATAGTTCCCTTTTCACATAGTAGGATGATGTGGCACCGAAATCCTTGGTGACTATACTAGAGAATATTCTTGCAGTCATCTCTGATGATGAAAATAAAGAATTGATAAAACCAATCAAGGAGGAGGAACTATGCTAGAACTAGATAAGGCACTTGGGTTGGATGGAAATATGGAGTCCAAAACTAGATAAGGCACCTAGGCTCGATGGCTTCTCAATTTCTTTTTATAGATCATTTCGGAACCTCATCAAACTTGATCTCAAGCGAGTGCTCAAATATGCCCAAAGGTCTTGCAAATTAGGAGGTAATACCAATTCTTATTTCTTGGATTTAATCCAAGAGGAAGCAAACCCTTCTTCCTTTGTAATATTTTGACCCATATTGCTATGCAATTCCTCATACAAAATAATGTCTAAGATTATATCGACTAGGTTGAAGAAGATAATGCCCAAGTTAATCTATGAAAATCAAGTTAATCTTTGAAAATCAAGGGGGGTTTCCCATAATGCTTCCTTCCATTCATTATCCAACATGCATCTGCATAGAATCTCATTTGTGGCTTGCTTATACAAATTCCTTGCAATTAAATAATAATTCACTACATGCACAACTAGCTACCTATGTTTCCATCAATCATAGTTTTCTAGCGTTAATTTGAAGATGAGGAATTGGATTATCTATGTAATAAGTCGAGAACTATTTCCACATGAAAGAGATCAACATCGGGTAGTTCTTCAACTATCCTAGTGGTTTCCCTATTCTAGATCTAGGAGAGATAATCGAGATCAATGTGTTGCTTATCTGGCTTAACAAAAACCTCAAAATCAAACTCCTAGAACAACAATAACCAACAAAAAATCTAACCTTCCAACACCAACTTGTCGACCAAATATTTCAACATAGAGCGATATGACAAAAAAATTAACAGTTGAGCTAGAAGATAATGTCTAAACTTCTAGAGCACATACACCATGGCCAATCCTCCCTATTCCATTGTTGTGTAATTATGCTTAACATGTGACAATTTATTACTAGTGAAATAGATCGAGTGATCCGTGTGCCTTCACATAACTATACTAGAACATTTACCAATGTGATGCCACACACATCCACATGTACATCTAAAATATTACCCCAATTAAAAAAATTAGAATCAAAGTGGTTACCATCCTCTGCTTTAATTTTGTAAACCCTACCTCATAGGCTTCAATGCAAAGAAATGAGACTCCTTTTCATAGTAATTCTTCCATCCATTGCATCAACTAAGTGTACCCCTAATAAATATGTGGTAGTATTGTATCTGTCCTAGTGTAAACCATAGTGCAAATACATTCCCAGGTGCAAGCAAATTGAGAATTACCAAGATCTTTGCATGATCAACCAATAATCCTTCCTTGCATATGATATGACCTAATAGGATGTTGAATGGGGTCATAAGATGAACTTTTTAATATTTAGCTACAACTGCATCTGCCGACACCTATTCAACATTAACGTAAGTTTCTCAATGTTATCCTTTAATAAACTATATAATATCCAATCATCGGAGTATACCTCAAAAAACTTATGAATATATTCTCTGAATACATAAATGACCACTTTGGAAAACATGGTGGGATTATTCTTCAACCCAAAGAGCATTATGTTGTATGCATATCACCCTAATTCCATTGCAAACATGGTATTTTTCTTATCTCCCTCCATTATACAGACATGATGATATCCCAAAAATCTATCTGTAAAAGAGTAAGCCTCATTCCTGCAACCTTCTCCAAAATTTTGTCACTAAATGGGGTTGGAAAAGGGGTCATGTACATAGGCATCCCTATTTCACCATGGTGCACGTTCATTCTATATGGTCTCTTCTTTATTGGTCTAGTTCCTAGCTTCAACTCAATTTTCATTTCATTAAGTTTGTAAACCATGCCTTTCATTTCTATAAATATTCATGGAAATAGATCACCATATTCGTAGGACAAAGCCTACAATCCTTGTGACCATATATTCATCCCAATGATACCCTCTAATAGCTAGTTTTAGCACATTCTCAATCTCAATGTTAACCTACTTTATTAATAATGACTCATGGTAATACATTGGACTATTGAATTCCATGTGTCTTAGATTATGTGGTGACCTTCTATTTCTTTGAACTGTGAATGTTAAAGTTCCTATACGAGGTCTACGTCTATAGGATCTACATCTATGAGGTCCCCATCTATATAACCTATGGTTAGACACTATGGGTGATCCATCTATATAAAACATTGAGCGTGTTGAATCATCCCTACAAATTGTGTATCCTCCCCATAGAGATGGAAAGTATCACAAAATATTTCTTGTACTTCCATCCAGTTACTCATTTGTAGCTACAATTGTTCATGTGGGTACATATTCTTCAATAGTGGCTCTAAGGTGTGCACAAATTTATGCATCCATTACTAAATTATAACACCATGTTCCATTTAGTGTGCCTCACAATTTTCCACACGTCTAGGTGGGTCTGAAGTGCCGCCAAACCATAGAGACAAGTTGACAAGGTTGGAATTGGTGTTTGTTGGTAAAGCCCCAATGTTTGATAGGAAGTGAGCCTACAACACCTCTATCATATCCTATCAAGAATGTAATGCACTCATATGGGTTGCCCACCATCTCATGGGGATCTTTGCCAAAGTGATATCTAGCGTTATAATTCTCTGCTTTGACATGATATGTTCCTCCACTTCTTCCACAAATTTGACCATGTTAGTTGTGTCATTAAACTTTAGCATGTATTTTAACTTTGCACCAATCCACCTACATGATCACAAAACTACACACCACTATGTGGACTGCTCATATTGGCTATTCTACCATCGATTAAGGGAAGCTTTTGAGCCTATTGCAAAAGAGTGCACACTACACCAACTCAAGTCTCCATTAATCATTGAATTTATGCAATCCTCCTAGTACCCTATGAAATCCCCATCATTGCAATGAGTGGATAGTTGCATGTGATGTGTCCCACCTCATTATAGTTGTAACATCATTGTAGAGGATGGTTCACATCATTTTGTGGTACTTGGTTATGTTGGTTTTGATTTTTCCCTCTACTCGTGACATTAACTGACTCTACCATGAATAGATTCTTCTCAAAGTACTTGATGAATGTAGATAATGTGTGTTAATCCCCTATATGGTGGATGTTTACCCTGCAGAAGTCATAGTGTACCACCGCTGGAGTGACACTACAACTATACAATAATGGGTAGTGGTGGGGATCGTGACCTAGATTCTTGCATATCTCGCAAATATCACCATCTACCTTGTCCACAAATGGGTTCATGAGCATATTAGTATATCTCTAGAACATGGACAATCATTTTATAGATGGACTTTTATTTTACATAACATGTATCACACTTCCTCCCTTGCACTCTTCTTTTCCTTTATTATCTCTTGAATTAGCTCATACATGGGTATTAGTTGATACTGGAACTACACCAACCCTAGGTCCAATCTTGTAATTGAGACTTTAGCCAATCCAATGATATACTCCTACCACATTATGAATTCCAAAGCTTCCCATTGCATCAAAAATCTCTTTTTCAACAATGATGCTCATAGGTGAGGTAATAAACCACCAATAAACCCTTCCTTATGTTGCACCTCTTGGATGGTGTAACTCAATTGAATCATCAAGTATCTGAATCACAGGTGATAATCTCATATGGTTTCTCCCACTTTTTGCTTAATCTCCTTTAATTATTCAATGCTTTATTGTTTTGACTTCAGCTTTTGAAACTCCTTCACAAATTTGTTTGCAACTGAGCTAAAGTCACTCAATGTAGGGTGGTAGTGCTCTTCTTACACTTCATATACCACTGTAGTGCTCTTCCCTACAGTGTCATTTAGAACTCCACCAAATGGGTTGCATCTTTGGTTCTTTGTGTATTCTAGATGGCATCACAAAGGAACCAATACTACTTCACATCTTCATCACCTCTATTGTGAAGCAAAGAAAACCACATAGAAGGCTCATTCAATTGTGTTGTTGTCGTTATTTCCTAATGACTTTGAACCCACACAAATACTTGGGGTCCTAGCTATTGTACAATCATATTTTCTTCTATAGTGATATTCATAGAACTAGACAACAATGAAGACAAATTGTGATTCCATTTTGTGGTCACACTTACACTATTCAAAGCCACTGTAGTAGGTGTAATTAGACTACTAATCAAATACACACTTGCACTCTACATAACAATAATCACTAGATCTTGAAAAAAATTGAAAGGCATAAGGGGTAGGATGTAGGAGGGATTGACATCATTTCCATTTTGGTTTTCTTCCTTAGTGGTATGGCCTTCTATATGGTTTGAATACTAGAATGATGTAAACTTGAAAGCATCCTCAAACACACCTCTTCGTGATTCTACTATTTTATGGCTTCCATGGTGACTTTTGGGTTAGCAATCTTGGCCAACGTCTCTATGCATGTAGTTTGAGTATCTATGTCCCCCACATCGCATGAATCTACCATCTCAACTCTTCAAAAGTTCCTTCCACTTCTACAAACTCCCAACTTCTCTAAATCACCACACTTTCAAAGATAAGTCCAACAAAGAAGAATGTGCCCAACAATTGACTAGTGTGCCCAACAGTCAAGAGATATGCTCAATTGGTGAAGAACGCGACCAACAATTGTTAAGAACTCATCCACAAGTAAATAAATCAGCCATGAAAAGAAATCTCAGTCACAGTAAAAGAACTTTGTCCAAAATGAAGCACAATAAAAAGATCTGAGTGATCTCCTCTCAATGACTAGCTAGGGTGGATAGTCTCACCACCGAAACCAATTTCAAAAATCTTCTCCTAGGGTTTTCATCCTAAGAGTCCAAAAGCCACAAGAGCTCTCTCAACTCAATTTTAGAAATTAGCAAGTGAATAATGAGAGAGGGCACCCTCATTTCCCTTTTTATTCTCCAATGAACCCTTTTGCGAGCTTTTTACCCTTTAATAAGTTTAAGTGACTTTTCATTATCTCAACAGTCACTTAGGCACCTTTTTAACTACTTACTCAATGTCTCCTTTTAAAAATAATTTATTTCCCACTCTGATGACATTAAATAAATAATTAATTCCCTTTTTCCCCATTGACTATAGCCTACGGGAATCACTTAGGCTATTTCGTCAATCTCTCAGAGGGCTCACTTGGAAAGGGAGATTATTGTCCTCCCTTCCCGAGATTCTTGTCCTCAAGCAACTGCAAGTTTGGATGCTGCAAGATTTGGTCACTCTCCCATATGGCATCATATGATGGTAAATCCCTCCATCTGACGAGGTACTCTCGGATCACCCTATTTCACAACATTCTCTCTCAGACCTCCAATACCTCCTCAGGAACCAATACTAGTTGTCCCTCCTCATCCAAGGGGGGGATTCTGCCGAAGTATTGACTTGTTGCTCCAATGCCTTTTTGAGGCACGAAGCATGAAACACATTATGTGTTTTACTTCCCTCGGATAACTCCAACTCATAATCCACTTCACCAACCCTCTTAATATCCATATAGGGCCCATAAAAAAGTGGCCTAAGATTCTCTGTACTGTTTTTCTTTAGTGAAGACTGTATGTATGGATGTAGCCTCAAGAATACCAAATCTCCCACTTTGAAAGTGTGCTCGACCTTGTGATTGTTTGTATATACCTTCTATTGACTCTGGGTTCTCTGTAGATTGTCCTTGAGAACCTTGAGTATGTCCTTGCTCTCCTGAATCCAGTCCTTGGGTTTTGGAGCTCTGTTATCCCCAAATGCCAAGTCAACAAACAAAGGAGCATCATAACAATATAATGCTTGAAACAGTGTCATACCGATGGAGATATGATAAGTTGTGTTATAGCAATGTTCCCCCAAATGTAACCACTTAACCCATGCCTTATGTTGCCCGTACACATAGTTACGTAAGTACCCTTCTAGCCATTTGTTCACAATCTATGTTTGTCCATCTGCCTGATGGTAGTAACTAGTATTGGGAGTCAATTCTGTGCCAGCCAACCTAAACAACTCTTGTCAAAATGCACTAAGAAACATGTTGTCCCTATCACTGACAATATACCTTGACAACCCCTGTAGTCTGAATATCTCCCTACTACTTGTGTTTCCTTATATTAAGAGGATATGGTAAAGAAATGTGCAAATTTGGTCAATCGATCGACCGCCACATATATACAATCTCTCCTTTGCACCCTCAGTAACCCTATGATGAAATAGTTATTATCTCCCACTTATGCTCTGGGATGGGAAATGGTTGTAGTAATCCTGGAGGATGGGTCTGCTTTAACTTGTTCTGCTGACAAGTCATACACTTTCTCACATGTTGCAATACATCATATTTAAGGCCCTTCCAAGTGAACCTCTCTCTAATCTGCCTGTAAGTTTTAAAGTATCTTGGATTCCATATCAATGGTGTATCATGCACGGGTTTCATAATTTTCTCCTTTAGAGCAGATTTTGGGACTAAGTATAGGAGGTCTGTATAGTAGATGATGTCATCCACCACCTTATACCTATCATCCTGCACACTGTGATCGATCAGCTAACAGGAAAATTGGTTCTAGGAGTTCTCCACCAAGAGATGAGATTTCCAATCAGCTGAAATCTCTACGAGGGAGTGTATCTCCAATTTCCTAGAGAGAGCATCAACAATTGCATTTTTCTTCCCTTTTACATAATCAATGTCCAAATCATAAGCTTGCAGTTTTATAACCCATTTGTGTTGCCTTTAATTCAAGTCCTTTTTCCCAAGAAGTTCCTCAAGTTGTGGTCTGACTTAACCACAAATTTTCCACCTACCAAGTATTGTTTAAACTTTTCCAAAGCATGCATGATGGCGAGAATTTACTTATCATAGATGGAGTAGAGTCTCTCTGAATCTATGATTTTTTTGCTCTCGTATGTTATCGAATGCATATTCTACATCAAAACTACTCCTATCCCCTCACTCGATGCATCACACTCGAGCACAAAAGGATGAGTGAAATCAAGAAGTGCTAGAACTGGGAAAGTGCTCATCACCTCCTTCATGTTTTCAAACATCCTCTAAGCCTCATTTGTCCACCTGAATGCCCCTTTCTTAGATATATCTATGAGTGGTGTAGCCAACTATGAAAACCCCTTAACAAACCGCATATAGTAGTTGCAAATCCCAAAGAAACCACGCAAGTGTGAAATATTTTTGGGCGGTGGCCAATCTAGTATAGCCTATATCTTCTCCTTATGAACCTGTACTCCATGAGCATTGACCACGTGACCTAAGTATAAGATCTCTATCATACCAAACTCACATTTTTTTTCTTGGCATATATTGATTGTTCTTCAATGATGCTCATGATCTCCTCCAAATGCTCCAAGTGTTCTTCCTATGTCCTGCTATATATTAGAAGATCATCAAAGAATACCAATAGAAACTTCCTTAGCTGCTTATTGAATATATAGTTCATGGAGGATTGAAAGGTGGTTGGTCCATTGGTCAACCCAAATGGCATGACCAGAAACTCATAATGACCATAATGGCATCAAAAAGCAGTCTTGGGAATATCTTGTTCTCTGACTCTGATCTGGTGGGATCCCAATCGAAGATCAATCTTCGAAAAATATATTGCCCCATGCAACTCATCTAGAAGCTCATCGATCTTGGGTATAGGGTACATGTTCTTGATTGTCTTTTTATTCAATTCCATGTAGTGAATGCACATCCAATTGTTCCTTCCTTCTTCTTTACAAACACTACAGAAGAAGCGAACAAACTAGAACTCGGCCTGATATGACCCATCTCCAACATCTCCTTAATGGTGTTTTCAATCTCATCCTTGAATTTCTTCGAATGTCTATAGGGAGTGGTGATCACAGGTTTGGTTCCCTCTTCCAATTCAATAGTGTGCTCAAATCCTCTGTCGGGTGGTATCCCTGGAGGTATCTGCCCAAAAAACTCGGTCGTGTCTGCTCATCAATGTCTGTATGTTTGTATGATATTGATGGTTGTTGTCTAGAGGTTTCTCAATAGTGATCAAGCCCTCTTCTGCATAAGCGACATCCCCATGTCTGAAAATACCCTCCATTTGTCTAGTTGAGATGATCCTAGGAGCATCATTTGACATGCCCCTCAAAATTACCTTCCTACCATCTGCTGCTTTGAACCCCAATTCCATAGCTTGGTAGTCCACTAAGTGTTTTCGAATGGAAACAAGCCATTGGACCCCTAATATGACATCGGTGTCTTGAAACTCCACTACATAGAAATCATCAGTGACTATGGAGTTACCCAAAAGAACGCGTAGTTGTGGGTTCTTCTGTGTTCAAGAAAAAATATTCCCACCATCTACCACTACATCAAACCACTCAAAATCCACTGTAGGAATGCCTCTTTTTTCCACCCAGGCTGAGTCGATAAAGCTGTAGGTTGCCCCATCATCAATCAATATTGTGACCCACTGGCTCTATACTACACCACAAATCCTAAAGGTGTGAAATCTAGGGACACTTGATAGAGTGGCGATGGCTCCTCATGCAGTTTCTCATCAATTGATTTGTCATGCTCGTTGCCCTGTACCTGCTCTACCTCCTCCTCTTCCTCACTGTCTGAAAGCACCTCTATATAACGTGCCTTTCTATTTCCCATACACATGTTCCTAGGTTCCCAAGGGTACTTATAGTTGAAGCAACACTTCTTTCTTCTCAACTCATTACAAGTTGCTTCATCTATATTCTCCTTACTCATTCCCTCTTTCTAAAAGGGTTTCTTATATTTATTCTTCTGGGGAATGAACGATTTGGAGATTTTTTTTATCTTCGGGACCGCGTCCTTCATGTCTTGTGTCCTAATAATAGCATCCTATAGCGTCTCAAGTTTGGAGGATTTAACCCAGCCATGCAGTGGCTTAGATAAACCCTCCATGAACAACATCACCAATCTCTGCTCAAATATGTCTACCATTGTGACTGCAATCCTTTGAAACTCAGTGATGTAAGCATCCAACATCCCAACTTGTTTGAGTTGTGTCAACTCCCTGAAGTGTATACATGTATCCTTTTTGTCAAACCTCTCCATCAGCTTCTGTGTGAAGTCCAGATAATAAGTGATGTTGGCATGCCCCAAAGTGACCAATCCATGGTACCACCACTCATGGGCCTCCTCATCAAATGCAAGGTAGTGAATTTAATCACTTTTTATTTCGACATGGTGTTAAGCTGGAAGTAGGTGTCTGAATTTTGAACCCATGCTCTGGTTGTGGATTTGCTCGAACCATCAAAGGAGGGAATGGTGAGCTTCTCGATCTTCCTCATGAGATCAATGTTTTGTTGACCCCTGTTGACCTCCCTTGGCCTATTCCTATACTTGATATTGCATTAGTCCTGTAGTGACATGGCCGCCTAAAAATCCTCACCCATAGCCTGATACTCCCTCCAATAATCATCAAAGGTCTCAGCCTAAACTTGTTGTCCCCGATTCCTTGTTTGTTGGTTCCCCAAGAACTGTAGCATGAGAGGCCTGGGAATTATTCTACCAATGGTCCTGATGCCAACTTGTGTGGGAACATGATTGTTGTTTCCCTTTGCATGGTTTCCATTTTTCCCATTGGGACCCCCTGCACCATTGTTTCCTCCATGGTGTCCATTAGTGCCTCCATTGATCTGAAAATCCTTAGATGTTAAATTATTTCTTTAGTATACATTAACATCCAACCTGATTCGAAAAATTATAATCGTTGTGACTATTAACAAAATAACATATGAATTCACTTTCTTATCCAAAACCTTGTTAATGATGAATAACTTACGAGAAACTGAGTGAAATAGAAACAACAAGAACAAGGCACATTATACAAGTTGATAATGGAGTTCACCCATCTCTAGCTACGTCTCTGGGTCCACTTCCAAATGAGAGACCGCTCTATTAATTCTCAAATGCTTGATACAACAATGGCTCCAACTTATGTTTTTACAATGGCCTCTTATCTACTGCTCAAACTTAGATATGAGTGTCAAAATAAGATTCGTCTTGGAAAAATGAAACTTTTGACTGTAAACACCATATACTTCTCTCAAAGAGCTCCATGGTACGAAAAACGATGCAAAACCGAAAAATATATAGTATCTTCTTACATGCATTCCAATGCAACTCTACTCTCCTCTTTAGCACGTAAAAATCCCTCCCTTGCATTGGGTCAGGCGCCTGTTTTAAATAGGGGAAGTTAGTGGTTCAAAACCCCACCCAACTTCCTATATGATGGAATGGTCATTAATTCAAACTTTATTACAATATTGTTGGTTGTCTTAACCAACAGGTGCACGTGGAGCAATAGTAGGCACATATAGTGTGAAGGAATTGGAATATTGGGCGGAGATCGTGCGTTCAAACCCCACAGACTCCATTTTTGGAAACTTATTATAACCAAAACTTAAATATATTAATTCCCAATATGCTTTACAAGTATCATGTATCCCGGTTGGTTCGGGCGTGTGGTTAAAGTTGTTGGAATGTTACCATCGAGGTTAGAGGTTTGATTCCCTTCCACTCCAACCATTTTGATACCCCTTGCCAATGTTGGCCAATCGAAGGATGTCATGTGGCAACCTCTTATTGGGCCATATATTCATCGCCACGTAACTTGTTTCCATCGGCGCCACGCCACTGCCACATCAACACGTATTGCCACATGTGACCTGCCACGTCAACATCGTACTACCAGATGCAACTTTCCATGTGTCTGTCTGTATTGTTTTTGTACAGTGCCACGTGTCACCTCCTAGTGGTGCCATGTGTCCTTCACTGTTTGAATTTTTTCCTGTTGGTTTAAATCTTACAACATCATAACTTCTTCATACGACATTCGTTTGAGGCCATTCAAATTGCATTGGAAATATCTTGTCGAGATCTATGCAATGGAGTCATTTTAATTAACATTTGAGACAATAAACTTTTGAGTGTTCCTAGATCCACTTGGATCATCCATAATGTACATTAGTGCCTCCATTACCATTGTTACACCCATGGTTCTGTTTTTCTTGGTTAGTAGCAATCAACTATATCAAGAGCTATGCCAACTGTTGTTGCCATTACCTAGACCCTCTAGGATTTCCAAAGCCATGTCTTCATTATTATCCCTCATTTTTTCTTCTTGTTTCGCCTCTGGTGGGTTTTCTTCTACTATCTCTTCTTGGTTAAAAATGTTTTTAGCCCCTCACTGCCTTCTACTTCTATACGTGATATAACCTTCTTCGTCTCATGGCCACATGGATTAACTAAGCCCCCTGAGGTTGGCAGGACCGAGGCTATGATATCACTGTAATATCCCCTCTAAATTTTTTGGGTTCTTTTGGATTCAGTTTAACAGGTGGACATTACTGTTGAGGAAAAGATATGAAATGATCTTACTCAAGCATTTTCAGATTCTGCTTGGCTAAAGAAAAATAGACAAGAATATGACCCTATGTTTATAGCCATCAAAATCAATATCCTAACTCACAAGTATTGATTACAAGTGCTCATGCTAGTCTTTTTATAAATAAAAGTTTGCTAGAAAATTCATTATTTATATGATTTTCTGAATATAAAAGTTGCTGAAATAAATGTAGAGACAGAAGTAAAGACACCAAATTGATAATCAAGACAGATGAGACATAAAACAATCCATTATTTCATTCCAATTCATCAAAGAGTCATTCTCTTTACAAAATTTCGTGAAGAAGTTTTGGACCAAGGTCAAACTTAGACGTCCTCGATGAAACATACAAAAGGACCTCTGACAAAAAATAAAAAACTGAACTCTCAAAGCTAGATCAACTTGCCATAGATTGTTGCCCACTCGACTCTGCACAATAGCCTGTGTCAGTCATGAAAACTGATTCACAAACAGACAAGTCTACACAAACTATCAAAGATAGATCAACACCTCTGAAAAACAAGTGTCTGAATGATGTAATTTAGCCCTAAATCTTG
>ML803936.1:252062-262238 GCA_009831015.1 Picea engelmannii
AAAGCTCTCATGTATAAAAGAGAGTGCCCTCTCTTCATGAGGGGGAAGAAATATTATTATGTAGATTAGGAGGAGAATTATTATGATGCAAGATTGGTTCTTAGGAGAGAATTGTTATGATGTAGATTATATTCATGAAAAGACTCTTTTTGTAAACCTACATGTTGGACATTAATGCAAGTTTGAATTCAGTGATTTTTTCTCTCTTAGAAGTTAGCATCTGGTGATCTAAAAGCTTCCATGTTGGCATCGGCAAGGGCCACCAATCCAGCTTGGTAAGCTTATTGTAAATTGTTAGTGTGGATTTTCATTTCATGTACATGTATTTTGATTTCATGTTATTTTGTTTGATTTCACTATTGGAATTTGTTGCAAAGTGTGGTAATGTAGGAACAATTGGATCTCCATATTTCACCATACACGAGCTTAAATGGAGCATCCCACTACACTTAGATTTCTTTTCCAGAAGTGATTAGGTTACACCTTGCTAACACATGCACAATCAAGACCTCCATCTCTTACCCTACATGCACCTATAATGGAATGTTGTGAATGCGCAAAGTGTTAATGGTCGTTAGTTTAGTTGCTCCAKGAGATAGAATCAAAGTTCATCTTTTTCTTTTCATGATCCATCAATGAACATGTCCATCACCTAAGCAAGAGCTTTTGCTTGTTTATGAGTTTTKCTTTCCAACTTTCGAATTGTGTGAAGATTGTTATTTTTAAAAGTGTGTTGGTTTCTAAATGGTTTTCTTATCTAAGCTATACTAAACATACATAGGAACCTATCTGTTATCGGGACATATAGTGCATCAACTCTACTGATTACGAATCCCGGTTGATAATTTATGTTTGGTAATATATTATGCATATAATTGCACCAACAACTCCCCTTTGGCTCCTAACAATCATACCATAACTAGACAATTAAACAAAAACATCACTCCTTGTGACTCCCATCATCACATTCATGTTTGACAATTTATCTCATTGATATTTGAAATTATTTTCAAAAATATATTACTCATATATCCAAAAAAAACATGTTGTCCAAAACTTTTGAAGTCAATTGTCATCAACCATAAATAAAATAAAATTTAAAATCCATATTTTCACTCTCAGATGCAACCTTCCCCTTGTTGATGTTGTCACCTTTTGATCTCTCTGAATTTGCCTTTGGTTCTGTCGAGCCTTTAGGCCTAATCTCGCTGATCACATGAGAACAATCGTCCCTCAAATGCATCCGAGAGGACACAGATTTATCAGAGCCATTGGAGGGTGAGGAAGGGGCAACAATGACTTTTCCTTTGTCACGGGCATGGTGGGCCTTGGTTTTCAACTTTTTTCTAGCATGGGAGGACTGAACTGGTGAGTGGACAAGGGCAGCTTGGACAATCTGATTGATAGGCGGGGTAGTAGGTAAAGACAAATTGGGCCAACCACGATGTTGGGAGACTGTCGGGTGGACAATCTCTTGCCATCTGTCATTTTCAGGAACCTCGGATTGCAATGATACATGAGGGGGCATGGGAATACCAAGGGATTGTGGAGCTTGGAAGGGAGGCCTTCCAGGCCTAGGTTGGAGCATTCCTTGCCCAATCCAATTGAAAAATCCATCCCGAAATAGCTGGCCTAACTCTTGTGATTAAGTATCAAAGTGATTGGAGAATCTTGGCCTTCTCAGGCTCCTGTTCCAATTACCTCTTCCTCGGTTACCTCTGCCATGACTACCTCGGTTGAAAAATCTCATTCCTGCATGCATGATTGATTAGAAAATAGTTCCTTTAACAACCATACATGACAACTCCTTAAAAATATGAAATAAATTTTGACTCAACAACATATCAAACTCATGCAATACAATCCATACAAACTCTTTAATTGTTGTCAATGAGCAGGGGGTGAACACAATGTTATGGGATATGTGAGGGGTTTGTATTGAGCGAAAAATGTTAAAATGAAGGGGGGAAGAATCATGGTTACTACTCACAGACAACACACAATCAAGTGTAATGTAAACCAAGGAATGTGTCACTGTAATCCATCCAAGAAACTGCGATTTCAAATTGTTACAATACATAATTCTCTTAACTGTAATTAAATTTTAGGAAAATGGAGTGAAAAATGGATATGGGAAGGCGAGGGGATTGTAATTAGCGAAAAGTGAAATAATGGTAGGGAAAGAGGGTGGATATTGTTCATAAAATTAATTAAGTAATCTATAAAATCATTCTATATAAAACGCAAAATATCCAACACCAACCCAATAATCACTGTGATCAATTAAACAACTAGTGTATATTAACTTGCTCGTTGTTTGCAATTAAATATTTAACACAGTGTCATCAAAACAAGACAATATGCCTTCCACAACAACCTGTAGAAGAGTTATGTTTCTTCTCATTTGTCTCATTTAATATTTAAAGCAATTTCCACATGAACACACAGTCACTTGTTTCCACTCTGTTCAACATCAAAACATCAACCATTGTCCAGAATTATTTCCTCAATCAAACACAGACACAAAAATCGTGCCCGATTTCATTCCTCTAAAAAATTCAATAATCAAATTGCAATGAAATCATACTGTTATAAAAACCGTTCCCATCTCTGATGGTGTGACCAAACAATATCCCTAAACATATGCGGTGGACAGCCAAGTTATGATTATCACGATTTTTAAATTGCAATACTCTCGATTAGGAATTAAAATACACAGTAATAGTAATCATCACTTCAACTTAAACATGTTGTAGTAAGCCCACACATACCAACGCATCACGCACAAAGCATCGTTGTGACTTAATCAATTATAAACTAATGTTGGGTTAACAATTCAATAATATAAGAGACAACGACTATGTATTCAATCCCATTTCTTAAATCAACCAATTAACCATGCTGAGCTATCAATTTGATTGTTATAATAACCAATGCAGTGACTAAATACCAATAACCAAAGCCACTGTCAACATAATCAACAGAGATGAGCCAATAATCAACTACTGTCGACAATACCCCACCAACTCATAACAATCAACAATATACCCGACAGGATGTAACAGGCTCCATTTATCAAAACCGGGCTTTGAGTAATCAAAGGTTCGTTCTGTGGACCAACATAGGGAGACTGGAGTCGACCCCCAAAAATGGGTGAGAACCTTCGATACCATACGGTGGACACATAGACCATACCACCAATAACTTCGCAGACATGGTGATAGTTCACGAGATAGGAGAGACTATGAACAAAGGAGCAGAGGCTTCATTTTGGTCGGTAATAACACCGAGAACACACAGGGTATAACCCTCATGGTCTTCCCAATCAACCTGAAAAATGTTGAGATAAAACAGAGCCAAGAAATAACAATCGACCTTAAGCAAGCCCCTTGGCATAATAGCCATCATAACCCATTGTGCAACCATCAATAGCATGAGTGAACCCATACCCAGGTGAAACGATACATAGTGACACAAGGTGGTTCAAACCCAACAACCCCATAACAACAAAACGACTAGGTATGGTGACAAGAAATGTGTGGAGACAGCCAACCAATCTGGACCGAATGAAACCCTTCGACCAAAACCAATAAGGACGACAGAGAGCCTTGATGGATTCTAACACTCAGAATGATCAATGAAACTGTGACTTCAACCATCATTGCAATGAAAACAACACAAACCATCCATTCCAAAGAAATATCACAAGTTTACACAATTGTCAGTCTTAAGAAAAGCATAGACTCATACATCATCGAGACAATACCTATTTCATAACCAGAGTGGGTTCATGGATGGCGAAAAAGACATACCTGTAACCAAAAGCCTTAAAAACGCGAGCTTGGCTGAGCAGTTCTCCCTTCACCTATAAATCAAAGCTTAACCACAACGAACACAATTGAACAATAACCAAGCTAGGGTGACGGCCAGTGGAAGAGGTATGGAGTGACATGCAATAAATGCACGTCGCCTCCATCCTCCAGTCATTCAATTCCTTAGTACACGCCAGCCAACCCTCCATTAATCTGCTTAATTAATCTATGCATCGAACTTCACATCCATCACTTGTCAAATGCGCCTCCCCATATCACATTTAACCATTGCCAACTATACCATAACGCATATCAACCATGTTTTCATATAACTCAATAAATCATATAGCCACTAACTTTGTTAGCTAGGACTAACTACAATCCTTTTAAATTCATTTGCATATAATGTATCATAGCATAGCATAGTATAGGATAGCCTTTTTCCATTGGATTTGTTCCATATTTCTTTTATCTTTTGTCATGACTAACATGTGTTTTTTGTAGGTGCAACATGTAACAAATCACGGCGCTAATAGCAATGTGATAACACTGGATATAAGCCATTCACACAATATGGAATTTAGAGCTTGGAGCAATTAGAAACCACACATAATAGGCATTATCCATCGCCAATAAAACCAAGATTTCATCAATCGTGTAGAACCCTGTAAGCAGTGTCGAACAACAACATAAACATGAAATAAGAACCAAATCTAATATCCCAATCTACAAGGGGGTCCCACCTACTAGTATTATATATCTCGTTAGATTATAATAATTTTCTTTAGCAATACTTTGTGGGTGAAATCCTCGTTGCGATTTTTATCGTCAACAAACTGGTGACTCCACAGGGAAATTTGTTTTCAACAAATTTAGAACTAAGAACTCATGGTTTCGCAGACCAAGAACAACATGTCAAGAATATATAACCAGGAAGATTATGCAACAGGGGGAAGTGAGTGGATTTAATCGAAAAATGACCAAGAATTTGGGAATAACTTACGAAAAATGTTAAGTATGAGGGGGTTTACCACTATGTGCATAATTGTTCAACCAAAATCTGCTCTTTAAATTCTCAAATGGATGAAGGAATGGAAAGCATAAGTGGGAGATAACCAATTTCTTTAAAAGACAACAGTGAAAGAAGATAGCAAATTCAAGTGCTTTCAGGTGGACATCGTAACAGCTGTGTAAGCTTGGTTGTTATTGACTAGCAATATCTCGTAGGAGCGTCACTGTGGCAGAACTGATCCAACAACTTAACCAAAATCAACTACGAGACGAAAAAGAAATAAAAATCGTAACAGAATTTAAATTGTAAAATTTAAAATAGCATAACATAAAATGACGGAATTGTAAAAGTAGCAGGAAATTGTTAAAAACAGAAAGCAAAAATCAAACTATTCTAAGCAGAGATGAAAAACAGTGGAAAATTGAAAGCAGAGCTAGACTACTAATATACAAAAAAAATCCAACAACATTAGAACTTTTCAAGTGGTCCCATGTAATGTTTCAATTGAGAACCATTAGTGCTGTAGGAAAACAATTGCTCCTGTAAATCCTTTAGAATGTAAGAGTTAGTATCTCGGACAAAAGCAATTTTGAAGGGACCCAAAAATTGTTGTAGGAAAATCTCCCTGTGGACAGGGAGATTGCCTCAAAGAGATAGAAACTAAACTCTAAGACAAAAAATGCTTAACGTGGACACTGACTTCCTTTCAAATCTATACAAACTAATGCATGAGAAGGAAGGAGAATAGAAGTACCTCTTTATCGACGTTTGTCCTTGCACACTCCGAGTTGAGCTCCAATCTTTAGCTCCTCGTTGAGCCCTATAGACAAACAAAGTACGACCACTTCCTACTCTATTGATATTAGCTTGAAAACATATCTATCTATCAATGATAAGTTCATGTAAAATCAGACACAAACTAGAAAGAAATATGCAAAGCGTGTCATATTAATGAGAATAACGACAACAATACTTACAATCGTAGATGCGAATGCGACAGCTTCGTCAAGTCCCCTTTGTCTAACCCTTGCTCGACAGATCCACAACCTGGATGATAGCATCTTCACTGATCACTCTCCTTCGACTGACTGTGTGTTTCCTATGAGATCATAGGTTTCATGCGAGCAATTCTTTCCCCGTTCCAGCACCACTTATGAGATCATAAGTTTGGTGTGATTCTCTCTTTTCCAATCCTCTTTCACCATTAGAAAGCTTGCTTATATAGCATTGGAGAGGCTTTAACCACTTGAGATATCCTTGGGGAAGTTGAGGATTTGCCTCCTTCAGTTGAGGATCTGCCCTAAGATCATGGCTGGACTAGGGATTTGAATCCAACTGCCTTCCAAGAATGGAAGGATCCTTCCCCCATTCATCTCAACAACTTAACTATTGCCCAGAATAGGTAGCGCTCCCTCAAAAGGACCATCAGAGCATTGTAGCACTCCCTAGTATGCTTTAGGGGGCGCCAACGCTCACAAAATCTATAACGCTCCCTCAAAAGGGCCAGAGGAGCTTTATAACGCTCCTTGACAGTGTAAGGGGGAGCACCGACGCTCCCAAAAGAGGTATAGGGGAGCCCTCTCCTTCAAAAGCTAGTTTTTGAGGTTCTTTCAGATGGCAAAAGGTTTGTAAGCCTGCTGACTCATTTCTCCTCTTCCAAATCAAATGTTTGAGGTGTTTCAAGTGTCCTTCTCATGTCGTTATAGGCACGACATAGGCATCATGGCAACATGCTTTCTTTGACACTTGTGACACTTGTGAGCAACATGCGACACTTGCGACCTTGTGAACAAAATGTGACACTTGCGACCTTTGTAATGACGATACTTGCGACACTATCAAAGTGAGTATTTTTGATGTGTAACAGATTGCCCCCCAAAGTATGAAGTTAGAAGATAGGAACTGATAACTGAAATGCTTTGTAGACTTTCAAGCAAGGGTATAGACTCGAAGAACCTGACAGAAGTTGCACACAAACATCCAACAGATATTATGCCATGTTTCAAAACCCAAGGCAGGCATACCTATGCTTGGGTGATAAAGACTTGCAAGATATGGCCTCCAAAAAATACACTGCGGATCCATAATTGTATTGATCAAAAGGTATAGCCACTGAAAATACACTGTGGATCTATACTCTTATGACCTGAACTGATCGTAGCCACGAAGAATACATAGTGGATCTACGAGATGACAAGACATAGCCACGACCAATACAAAGTGAATCTATGTAACAATATATGTGTCATGGTTGAAGAGAAACTCCATCGCAACCTGGGAAAAGTACATATCAAAGTGATCGCTCAACACAGGGTCTTCTTACCGATCCCGATGTAGTACGAATCTAACCATGTGAATAGATGTCCTGATGTTGAACATGACAGAAACCACTTGATTACTGGTCAATGATGTAAATCGTTAACAAGCATGAGGGAGATCACCATTAATGTCAATGATTCCCAAGGTACCCTAGTACATTCCAACGAATGTGAATTGATGAGCTGGAGTCGAACATTCGTGGAATCATTCGATCATAGGTCAATGATGTAAACCCATTGTCGAATGTGAGGAGGCCTGCCATTGAGGCATGCAGGTCCCAAAGTACTAATTGGTTTCTAAGTCTAGTTCCCGGATAATGTGTTGAAGTCGACAGGAAAAGACTTGTCGAAGGAGGGCCTTGATGTATCCCCCATCAATGACACGAAACAGACATAGAGATGTAATTGGTGGATCAAATGGACATGGATTGACATGGGTTTTGAGGTAAGATATTTGGGATGGTTGACTCTCGAGGCAGATACTTCCCTTGAACACTGAGGCACAACAACAAAACATGACATGGACCAAAACTTGATGATGTAGTGGATGTTGTGACTTACGGCAGGTGACCCAAAGGAGTGAAAGAAACTCAAAGGATTGGTTCAGTGCAGAGGTTCAGCGGGTTTAATGCGTGCATATGACAAAGTGTCGTGTTCAAGGGTGACTCTAAGAATTGCTTGATGACGTTCTCAAGAGACTGCTTGAATTGCTTCTTTCAAATTTTCCCCCATCCAGATAGACGAGTACCTCTTTTTGATTTAATGAGCTCGAGGAGGGTAACGCATGCTCGATATAACTCACCTTCGGTAAGTTCCTCTTCCTTTGTTTAACAAACTGGAAGAAGTAAGAGTTCGATCCCATATGGGCCTGTCGATGTGTGCTTTAGCGAGTCCAAAGATAGAAAACTCGAAGGTTTTTCAGGATTATAGAGTTTGGAAAAACACTTAAAAGAGAACTCTCTCAGTTCCTTTTTCGTACAATAGTCTGACGAGACCGAAAAAATGATAAACTATCGCTCGAAAGACGCCCTTTCAAACCTTTTAACGAGTGTGAAAGGAAGTAAGATCACTCGACAATCTTTTCATATTTAGAGAGTCTGAAAAGAGTTTAAAGATTACTCCAATGTTGTCCTTTTTCACAATGTTAGTCTCGCGAGGCTGAAAAAGAGATAAATTATCACTCGAAAGACGCCCTTTCAGACCGTTTAATGAGTGGGAAAGGAAGCAAGATCACTTGGCAATCTTTTCATGTTTAGAGAGTCTGAAAAGAGCTTAAAGGAGACTCCAGGGGGTTCCTTTTTCGTGTATCCATATAGGTCCGAAAAAGAGATAAAAGTCTACCCACTTGCATTCTCATGTATTTACGAGCACGAGAAAGAACAAAGACTAAGCTCGGTATGCCCCCAGCTTGAAAGCTGGTGGCTTAGCTCCAGAATGATCATCAAAGGCTGGAGACATGCCCCCCAAACTTCAATTCATTCACTGACTTTGAGGTTGTCACAAATTTTTGTGCTAGATGGAGAAAAAGGATACAGGTGGATGAAATGAAGGTTCAAGAGAGGTGACAGTTTCATTTTTAAACGAGCTTGACACAGGAAAAGAACTATGCTCAGGGTTCCGGGTTCGATCCCCAGATTGTTGTTTCATTTTTTAACGAGCTTGCTATAGAGAGGAAAACTATGCTCAAGGCCTTTGTTTCATTTTTTAACAAGCTTTCCATAGAGAAGAGAAACTATGCTCGTGGTTTCGTCCGGATCATGGCTTCCAAGAGGATAATGCTCTGGAAGGATACCATGTCAAGGGACAAGACTCGGTTATGGCTTCCAAGAGATCTTTGTTGTATTGAAGATAATCACTCAGGAAGGAACACATGTCGAGGGTCATGACAGGGGTAAGGAGACCAGGCTCCAATAACCCTACTTAAGAGATCACCATGTCCACTACCAGATCCAAATCGTCGGATGTTGAGGCCATGGGAGACAATGCCACATAATTGACATGTGGTGGGGGTGATATTGTCTGCATATAGGAACCACTTAGGGAGGTAACCCAGTCGGGGCCGATGAATGAAAGTTGATCAATAGTCACAATTCTTCCATTGTGAGGGAAAGATATCACATGGAAAATAGTGGATACAATAGCTTTCATGGCATAGACATAATCCCGCCCAAGAAGTAAAGCGAAATCCAAGGGGTCTCAGACTACCATGACATCGATAAAGACAATTTTCCCTCCCAAAGTTACAGGAAACTGAGGAAGGATCCCTAAAGGATGACTAGTTCTTCTGTTAAAAGCTAACAGATTCTGTGTAACTGGTGCAATCTGCGAACAACCCAAAGCGTACCAAGCAACAGAAGACAAAATACTAACGGACGCACCTTCATCTATCGGCGTTTGAGGAATGTCCCGACCACGAACTTGCACTGTAATTTGGAAAGGAATGTGGGAGGGAAGACGAGGTCTAGTTAGCACACCCAAATAAAAAAGGATGGCCTCATTACTTGGAGGGGGTTTCACAGGAGGAGGAGTAATGCCCCCCGGTATGGTAGAGTCTGTATTAATGAGAAAAACATGGGCAGTATCGGGTTTACTCTCTATAAGGAGAGTAGGATCGACCGATGATTGGATCGGATCAACCAATGGTGGACTTGGATAGACCACTTTAGCACTCTTCAGAGGAGGAGTGGGACTGACCGAGGAAGGGACTGGATCAGTCACTTTGACATTCCTCAATGGAGGAATGGGATCGACCGATGGTGAAACTGGATCGACCACTTTGGCACTCTTTAGAGGAAGAGTGGGACTGACCAAGGAAAGGACTGGATCAGTCACTTTGGCATTCCTCAATGGAGGAATGGTATCGAGCGATGGCGAAAATGGATTGACAACTTTGGCACTCTTTAGAGGAAGAGTGGGACTGATCGAGGAAGGGACTGGATCAGTCACTTTGACATTCCTCAACGGAGGAATGGGATTGACCGATGGTGAAACTGGCTCGACCACTTTGGCATCACTCTTTTGATGAAGAGCGGGG
>ML803936.1:286408-322040 GCA_009831015.1 Picea engelmannii
TGTTCATAGTCTCTCCTATCTCGTGAACTATCACCATGTCTGCGAAGTTATTGGTGGTATGGTCTATGTGTCCACCGTATGGTATCGAAGGTTCTCACCCATTTTTGGGGGTCGACTCCAGTCTCCCTATGTTGGTCCACAGAACGAACCTTTGATTACTCAAAGCCCGGTTTTGATAAATGGAGCCTGTTACATCCTGTCGGGTATATTGTTGATTGTTATGAGTTGGTGGGGTATTGTCGACAGTAGTTGATTATTGGCTCATCTCTGTTGATTATGTTGACAGTGGCTTTGGTTATTGGTATTTAGTCACTGCATTGGTTATTATAACAATCAAATTGATAGCTCAGCATGGTTAATTGGTTGATTTAAGAAATGGGATTGAATACATAGTCGTTGTCTCTTATATTATTGAATTGTTAACCCAACATTAGTTTATAATTGATTAAGTCACAACGATGCTTTGTGCGTGATGCGTTGGTATGTGTGGGCTTACTACAACATGTTTAAGTTGAAGTGATGATTACTATTACTGTGTATTTTAATTCCTAATCGAGAGTATTGCAATTTAAAAATCGTGATAATCATAACTTGGCTGTCCACCGCATATGTTTAGGGATATTGTTTGGTCACACCATCAGAGATGGGAACGGTTTTTATAACAGTATGATTTCATTGCAATTTGATTATTGAATTTTTTAGAGGAATGAAATCGGGCACGATTTTTGTGTCTGTGTTTGATTGAGGAAATAATTCTGGACAATGGTTGATGTTTTGATGTTGAACAGAGTGGAAACAAGTGACTGTGTGTTCATGTGGAAATTGCTTTAAATATTAAATGAGACAAATGAGAAGAAACATAACTCTTCTACAGGTTGTTGTGGAAGGCATATTGTCTTGTTTTGATGACACTGTGTTAAATATTTAATTGCAAACAACGAGCAAGTTAATATACACTAGTTGTTTAATTGATCACAGTGATTATTGGGTTGGTGTTGGATATTTTGCGTTTTATATAGAATGATTTTATAGATTACTTAATTAATTTTATGAACAATATCCACCCTCTTTCCCTACCATTATTTCACTTTTCGCTAATTACAATCCCCTCGCCTTCCCATATCCATTTTTCACTCCATTTTCCTAAAATTTAATTACAGTTAAGAGAATTATGTATTGTAACAATTTGAAATCGCAGTTTCTTGGATGGATTACAGTGACACATTCCTTGGTTTACATTACACTTGATTGTGTGTTGTCTGTGAGTAGTAACCATGATTCTTCCCCCCTTCATTTTAACATTTTTCGCTCAATACAAACCCCTCACATATCCCATAACATTGTGTTCACCCCCTGCTCATTGACAACAATTAAAGAGTTTGTATGGATTGTATTGCATGAGTTTGATATGTTGTTGAGTCAAAATTTATTTCATATTTTTAAGGAGTTGTCATGTATGGTTGTTAAAGGAACTATTTTCTAATCAATCATGCATGCAGGAATGAGATTTTTCAACCGAGGTAGTCATGGCAGAGGTAACCGAGGAAGAGGTAATTGGAACAGGAGCCTGAGAAGGCCAAGATTCTCCAATCACTTTGATACTTAATCACAAGAGTTAGGCCAGCTATTTCGGGATGGATTTTTCAATTGGATTGGGCAAGGAATGCTCCAACCTAGGCCTGGAAGGCCTCCCTTCCAAGCTCCACAATCCCTTGGTATTCCCATGCCCCCTCATGTATCATTGCAATCCGAGGTTCCTGAAAATGACAGATGGCAAGAGATTGTCCACCCGACAGTCTCCCAACATCGTGGTTGGCCCAATTTGTCTTTACCTACTACCCCGCCTATCAATCAGATTGTCCAAGCTGCCCTTGTCCACTCACCAGTTCAGTCCTCCCATGCTAGAAAAAAGTTGAAAACCAAGGCCCACCATGCCCGTGACAAAGGAAAAGTCATTGTTGCCCCTTCCTCACCCTCCAATGGCTCTGATAAATCTGTGTCCTCTCGGATGCATTTGAGGGACGATTGTTCTCATGTGATCAGCGAGATTAGGCCTAAAGGCTCGACAGAACCAAAGGCAAATTCAGAGAGATCAAAAGGTGACAACATCAACAAGGGGAAGGTTGCATCTGAGAGTGAAAATATGGATTTTAAATTTTATTTTATTTATGGTTGATGACAATTGACTTCAAAAGTTTTGGACAACATGTTTTTTTTGGATATATGAGTAATATATTTTTGAAAATAATTTCAAATATCAATGAGATAAATTGTCAAACATGAATGTGATGATGGGAGTCACAAGGAGTGATGTTTTTGTTTAATTGTCTAGTTATGGTATGATTGTTAGGAGCCAAAGGGGAGTTGTTGGTGCAATTATATGCATAATATATTACCAAACATAAATTATCAACCGGGATTCGTAATCAGTAGAGTTGATGCACTATATGTCCCGATAACAGATAGGTTCCTATGTATGTTTAGTATAGCTTAGATAAGAAAACCATTTAGAAACCAACACACTTTTAAAAATAACAATCTTCACACAATTCGAAAGTTGGAAAGAAAAACTCATAAACAAGCAAAAGCTCTTGCTTAGGTGATGGACATGTTCATTGATGGATCATGAAAAGAAAAAGATGAACTTTGATTCTATCTCCTGGAGCAACTAAACTAACGACCATTAACACTTTGCGCATTCACAACATTCCATTATAGGTGCATGTAGGGTAAGAGATGGAGGTCTTGATTGTGCATGTGTTAGCAAGGTGTAACCTAATCACTTCTGGAAAAGAAATCTAAGTGTAGTGGGATGCTCCATTTAAGCTCGTGTATGGTGAAATATGGAGATCCAATTGTTCCTACATTACCACACTTTGCAACAAATTCCAATAGTGAAATCAAACAAAATAACATGAAATCAAAATACATGTACATGAAATGAAAATCCACACTAACAATTTACAATAAGCTTACCAAGCTGGATTGGTGGCCCTTGCCGATGCCAACATGGAAGCTTTTAGATCACCAGATGCTAACTTCTAAGAGAGAAAAAATCACTGAATTCAAACTTGCATTAATGTCCAACATGTAGGTTTACAAAAAGAGTCTTTTCATGAATATAATCTACATCATAACAATTCTCTCCTAAGAACCAATCTTGCATCATAATAATTCTCCTCCTAATCTACATAATAATATTTCTTCCCCCTCATGAAGAGAGGGCACTCTCTTTTATACATGAGAGCTTTSAAAAGAAGATAATCATCTCATAATTACAGATCCASTTTTCTCTCAACCAATTTCCCATTATTACAAAATATAATCCCTTCAAATCCTCACACATATCTCTCATATATCTTGGATAAGATATGACAACCAAATATCCATGATCTTCTCCTTGGAATAGGCTTGAATTATCTCCTCAAATCTTGAAATGGTGGAGGAAGTATTCRAGAAGTCTTTTTGAATTAATCTTTCACATATTCTTACACATGATAAAGCTCACACATTTTTTAGATATATATGAAAACATGTCAATTTCCTAATATTTAATCACAAATTCCCTTTTAATACTAAAATAAATGATTTGGAAAATAATAAGGTCAAACCCATATTTAATTATGAAAATGGTATCATGAAAGGTTAATGGGGCGATGAAATGTGAAGAATGATGAAGGGAAAGGTGGATTAAAATACAACATTTCTGAGTCCCAACATACCCCCCAACTGAACATGTTGCATGTCCGCATGCAACTGTGCATGGATCTTCTCAAGAAATTTTTGGCATCTGAATTTTGGCTTTGAGTGATGATAATGAATATTTCCAGGATGGGATTTACATGAGCAACAACTGACATTTTTTTATGGTTGGTTCTTGTGTGACAACCATGAATATAGAGAATGTTGATTCTTGTGTAAACAACATTTATTTTGTTATTTTTTCTTTTGTTGTTATGATAATAATTTACCCATTTACTTGCTGGAAAAAAATAAGCTATCAATGTGCATAAGGAAACATCACTGAGTATAAGAAATCCCTTTTTCATATTTGTGAATCATGCCAATATGTATATCAATGCTTATGAAGCAAAGTGCAGCAGAGTATCGTTGGAAGAAAAAAATGTTGGTAAATGGTAAATGAGACGAAAAATGGAATGATGGTAGTGGAAAAATGGAGTGATGATAGTGAATATAGTTCCCCGCCCCCCCCAACTAAATTGGATGCATGTCCTCATGCAATGTTACATGAGTCATAGAAGTGAAAAGGAA
Organism: Picea engelmannii; assembly: GCA_009831015.1. Classification (NCBI taxonomy): domain Eukaryota; kingdom Viridiplantae; phylum Streptophyta; class Pinopsida; order Pinales; family Pinaceae; genus Picea; species Picea engelmannii. Next base: position 290,681 of record ML803936.1, read on the forward strand.
AGGAAGCATGGTGAGGGAATTCTCCAATTTCATTCACTCTAGCATGTAAGGAATTGCATGATTAAAGAGTAGAAAACAACATACCTCCACTTACCCAAAATGTTGATGAACTATGCAATAGGAATATGGTTGATGTGGCTGCTGGAGCATGGAAGATGTCACTGCTGCAGGATCATGTGAAAGGTGACTACTTTTGTAGCTACGACTGTTGTAATTGTTGGATCAGAGAATGTGAAGTGGAGGAATCTGAACTGTTGTTGATGAATCATGGGAAAGAGGACGTATGAAAGTGGAACTGTGGTACTCTCATATAGCTAGAAAAATATTGTTGCAACTGTTGATGTAGTCATGGAAAAGTGTATAGTCTTCACCTGTTGCTAAACCCAATGGTACAATTCTAGTCATGCGAATGGATGTGTCAATGTCGAGCATGAAGAGAAGTCATTGGATTACCGACCATTGATGAATGTTGTTAACCAATGCGAGGCAAACTCACCATTGATGTCAATGAGTGCCAAGGTACCTAAGTACATTTTGTGAAGTGCGAATGAATGAGATGATGTCAAGACACTTGCAATATCTGACAATCAAGGGACAATGATGTATTCCCATGATTTTCAGCGAGAGAACTTGGCATTAATGCATGCAAGCCTCCAGGTACTCCAAAGGAACTCTAGTCTATATCCCAAATAAGATGCTCAGGTCGATGGGGTGAGACTTGTTGAAAGGTGGGCCTTAAGGAATCCCACATCAGTCAACGTGAGTTTGTAAAAAGATTGGTAGGACTATAAATGAAAATATCGCAGTAGCAACAGTGTTTATGGAAAGGAAATCAAGGCAATGTAATCATGGAAAAGGAGTTGTATGGTTTTATTCGTAAGGCAAAAGATGAACTGAAAAAGATAAAGGGATGTATGCAAATAAGAAATATAGGCGTGTGTGAAGCCATGACGGATATAGCAATGAAATAGCGGACTCTAGCATGGATGACGAATAAGCTTAGAAGGAGAAATGTGGGTAAACATTCATGACGCAAATGGGTTTATGAACGGTTTCTTGTGTAACTGCAAACGCCATGAGATGTATGAAGTTTAGCTCCTTCAAAGTGTCCAACAAGGCATGTTTCATGGAAAGAGTTTGTGATTCTTGAAAATCACTTTGTCATGAGATGTGACCGGCTGTGAACCTGAAAAAGCTTCGTACCAATTCCTGCACGAAAACTTGTGAGAAGTTTGAAAACATAATCATGGAGAAGGAAGTATGAATGCGGAAAATTAAAGAAGTAACATGTGTTTATACCTGTTGTCGTTGCACACTTATTCCATCGTTGATTGCTGCTTGAAGTGACTTTAGGAAAACAATTAGTGTTTAAGCGTAGAAGCATGTGTTGGCATTGTTTTTAGGAATTTGTTGAAAAGTCCATTTGCGATTTGGCAATTTTATAATTTTTATGTATTTTGTGATGTTTTGATTTTTCTAATTTTGATTTTTATAATGTTTTTCTTTCTTTTCATGGTTTTATAATTTTTGTGGTTTTTGTTTTATTCTGATAATACACACCAAAAGAAAATGCAAAAGAGAAAAACAAAACACTCAAAATCAAAGTCGGATATGCATTCCTTGGCATTCTTTGCAAACGTTTTAATAGCAAAAATGTCGGTGCAATTATATGCATAATATATTACCAAACATAAATTATCAATCGTGATTCGTAATTAGTAGAGTTGATGCACTATATGTGCCGATAACAGATAGGTTCCTATGTCTTTTTAGTATAGCTTAGATAAGAAAACCATTTAGAAACCAACACACTTTTTAAAATAACAATCTTCACACAATTCGAAAGTTGGAAAGCAAAACTCATAAACAAGCAAAAGCTCTTGCTCAGGTGATGGACATGTTCATTGATGGCTCATGAAAAGAAAAAGATGAACTTTGATTCTATCTCTTGGAGCAACTAAACTAACGACCATTAACACTTTGTGCATTCACAACATTCCATTATAAGTGCATGTAGGGTAAGAGATGGAGGTATTGATTGTGCATGTGTTAGCAAGGTGTAACCTAATCAATTCTGGAAAATAAATCTAAGTGTAGTGGGATGCTCCATTTAAGCTCATGTATGGTGAAATATAGAGATCCAACTATTCTTGCATTACCACACTTTGCAACAAATTCCAATAGTGAAATCAAGCAAAATAACATGAAATCAAAATAACATGTACATGAAATCAAAATCTACACTAACAATTTACAATAAGCTTACCACGCTGGATCGGTGGCCCTTGTCGATGCCAACATGGAAGCTTTTAGATCACCAGATGCTAACTTCTAAGAGAGACAAAATCACTGAATTCAAACTTGCATTAATCTCCAACAAGTAGGTTTACAAAAAGAGTCTTTTCATGAATCTAATCTACATCATAACAATTCTCTCCTAAGAACCAATCTTACATCATAATAATTCTCCTCCTAATCTACATAATAATAATTCTCCCCCCTCATGAAGAGAGGGCACTCTCTTTTATACATGAGAGCTTTGAAAAGAAGATAATCATCTCATAATTACAAATCCACTTTTCTCTCAACCAATTTCCCATTATTACAAAATATAATCCCTTCAAATCCTCACACATATCTCTCATATATCTTGGATAAGATATGACAACCAAATCTCCATGATCTTCTCCTTGGAATAGGCTTGAATTATCTCCTCAAATATTGAAATGGTGGAGGAAGTATTCAAGAAGTCTTTTTGAATTAATCCTTCACATATTCCTACACATGATAAAGCTCACACATTTTTGAGATATATATGAAAACATGTCAATTTTCTAATATTTAATCACAAAATCTCTTTTAATACTAAAATAAATGATTTGGAAAATAATAAGGTTAAACCCATATTTAATTATGAAAATGGTATCATGAAAGGTTAATGGGGCGATGAAATGTGAAGAATGATGAAGGGAAAGGTGGATGAAAATACAACATTTCTGAGTCCCAACAGGATTCACAAGGGGTCCCACCTACTAGTTATTATTTATTTAAAACCCTTGTTATGATTTATTACTTTCCCCCTAACTAAAAAGTTGGTTGAGTTTTTAGTTAACTTAGCTAATGAAGTAGTTCAACTACTTCAACCAATTCTAATTTGCTTAAAGGCAAAGGGAAAGGGAGGAACATAGGAGGATAGAAGGAGAATCATACTAAGGTTTTCTCTTTGAGTTTGTGTTGAGATAGTTTAGTTTTCATTCATTCCTTAATTTATCACAAGCCTAATTCTTTTTTATGATAGCAGGGTCTTATTGTAGACAGCAAGATTTAGGGCTAAATTACATCATTCAGACACTTGTTTTTCAGAGGTGTTGATCTATCTTTGATAGTTTGTGTAGACTTGTCTGTTTGTGAATCAGTTTTCATGACTGACACAGGCTATTGTGCAGAGTCGAGTGGGCAACAATCTATGGCAAGTTGATCTAGCTTTGAGAGTTCAGTTTTTTATTTTTTGTCAGAGGTCCTTTTGTATGTTTCATCGAGGACGTCTAAGTTTGACCTTGGTCCAAAACTTCTTCACGAAATTTTGTAAAGAGAATGACTCTTTGATGAATTGGAATGAAATAATGGATTGTTTTATGTCTCATCTGTCTTGATTATCAATTTGGTGTCTTTACTTCTGTCTCTACATTTATTTCAGCAACTTTTATATTCAGAAAATCATATAAATAATGAATTTTCTAGCAAACTTTTATTTATAAAAAGACTAGCATGAGCACTTGTAATCAATACTTGTGAGTTAGGATATTGATTTTGATGGCTATAAACATAGGGTCATATTCTTGTCTATTTTTCTTTAGCCAAGCAGAATCTGAAAATGCTTGAGTAAGATCATTTCATATCTTTTCCTCAACAGTAATGTCCACCTGTTAAACTGAATCCAAAAGAACCCAAAAAATTTAGAGGGGATATTACAGTGATATCATAGCCTCGGTCCTGCCAACCTCAGGGGGCTTAGTTAATCCATGTGGCCATGAGACGAAGAAGGTTATATCACGTATAGAAGTAGAAGGCAGTGAGGGGCTAAAAACATTTTTAACCAAGAAGAGATAGTAGAAGAAAACCCACCAGAGGCGAAACAAGAAGAAAAAATGAGGGATAATAATGAAGACATGGCTTTGGAAATCCTAGAGGGTCTAGGTAATGGCAACAACAGTTGGCATAGCTCTTGATATAGTTGATTGCTACTAACCAAGAAAAACAGAACCATGGGTGTAACAATGGTAATGGAGGCACTAATGTACATTATGGATGATCCAAGTGGATCTAGGAACACTCAAAAGTTTATTGTCTCAAATGTTAATTAAAATGACTCCATTGCATAGATCTCGACAAGATATTTCCAATGCAATTTGAATGGCCTCAAACGAATGTCGTATGAAGAAGTTATGATGTTGTAAGATTTAAACCAACAGGAAAAAATTCAAACAGTGAAGGACACATGGCACCACTAGGAGGTGACACGTGGCACTGTACAAAAACAATACAGACAGACACATGGAAAGTTGCATCTGGTAGTACGATGTTGACGTGGCAGGTCACATGTGGCAATACGTGTTGATGTGGCAGTGGCGTGGCGCCGATGGAAACAAGTTACGTGGCGATGAATATATGGCCCAATAAGAGGTTGCCACATGACATCCTTCGATTGGCCAACATTGGCAAGGGGTATCAAAATGGTTGGAGTGGAAGGGAATCAAACCTCTAACCTCGATGGTAACATTCCAACAACTTTAACCACACGCCCGAACCAACCGGGATACATGATACTTGTAAAGCATATTGGGAATTAATATATTTAAGTTTTGGTTATAATAAGTTTCCAAAAATGGAGTCTGTGGGGTTTGAACGCACGATCTCCGCCCAATATTCCAATTCCTTCACACTATATGTGCCTACTATTGCTCCACGTGCACCTGTTGGTTAAGACAACCAACAATATTGTAATAAAGTTTGAATTAATGACCATTCCATCATATAGGAAGTTGGGTGGGGTTTTGAACCACTAACTTCCCCTATTTAAAACAGGCGCCTGACCCAATGCAAGGGAGGGATTTTTACGTGCTAAAGAGGAGAGTAGAGTTGCATTGGAATGCATGTAAGAAGATACTATATATTTTTCGGTTTTGCATCGTTTTTCGTACCATGGAGCTCTTTGAGAGAAGTATATGGTGTTTACAGTCAAAAGTTTCATTTTTCCAAGACGAATCTTATTTTGACACTCATATCTAAGTTTGAGCAGTAGATAAGAGGCCATTGTAAAAACATAAGTTGGAGCCATTGTTGTATCAAGCATTTGAGAATTAATAGAGCGGTCTCTCATTTGGAAGTGGACCCAGAGACGTAGCTAGAGATGGGTGAACTCCATTATCAACTTGTATAATGTGCCTTGTTCTTGTTGTTTCTATTTCACTCAGTTTCTCGTAAGTTATTCATCATTAACAAGGTTTTGGATAAGAAAGTGAATTCATATGTTATTTTGTTAATAGTCACAACGATTATAATTTTTCGAATCAGGTTGGATGTTAATGTATACTAAAGAAATAATTTAACATCTAAGGATTTTCAGATCAATGGAGGCACTAATGGACACCATGGAGGAAACAATGGTGCAGGGGGTCCCAATGGGAAAAATGGAAACCATGCAGAGGGAAACAACAATCATGTTCCCGCACAAGTTGGCATCAGGACCATTGGTAGAATAATTCCCAGGCCTCTCATGCTACAGTTCTTGGGGAACCAACAAACAAGGAATCGGGGACAACAAGTTTAGGCTGAGACCTTTGATGATTATTGGAGGGAGTATCAGGCTATGGGTGAGGATTTTTAGGCGGCCATGTCACTACAGGACTAATGCAATATCAAGTATAGGAATAGGCCAAGGGAGGTCAACAGGGGTCAACAAAACATTGATCTCATGAGGAAGATCGAGAAGCTCACCATTCCCTCCTTTGATGGTTCGAGCAAATCCACAACCAGAGCATGGGTTCAAAATTCAGACACCTACTTCCAGCTTAACACCATGTCGAAATAAAAAGTGATTAAATTCACTACCTTGCATTTGATGAGGAGGCCCATGAGTGGTGGTACCATGGATTGGTCACTTTGGGGCATGCCAACATCACTTATTATCTGGACTTCACACAGAAGCTGATGGAGAGGTTTGACAAAAAGGATACATGTATACACTTCAGGGAGTTGACACAACTCAAACAAGTTGGGATGTTGGATGCTTACATCACTGAGTTTCAAAGGATTGCAGTCACAATGGTAGACATATTTGAGCAGAGATTGGTGATGTTGTTCATGGAGGGTTTATCTAAGCCACTGCATGGCTGGGTTAAATCCTCCAAACTTGAGACGCTATAGGATGCTATTATTAGGACACAAGACATGAAGGACGCGGTCCCGAAGATAAAAAAAATCTCCAAATCGTTCATTCCCCAGAAGAATAAATATAAGAAACCCTTTTAGAAAGAGGGAATGAGTAAGGAGAATATAGATGAAGCAACTTGTAATGAGTTGAGAAGAAAGAAGTGTTGCTTCAACTATAAGTACCCTTGGGAACCTAGGAACATGTGTATGGGAAATAGAAAGGCACGTTATATAGAGGTGCTTTCAGACAGTGAGGAAGAGGAGGAGGTAGAGCAGGTACAGGGCAACGAGCATGACAAATCAATTGATGAGAAACTGCATGAGGAGCCATCGCCACTCTATCAAGTGTCCCTAGATTTCACACCTTTAGGATTTGTGGTGTAGTATAGAGCCAGTGGGTCACAATATTGATTGATGATGGGGCAACCTACAGCTTTATCGACTCAGCCTGGGTGGAAAAAAGAGGCATTCCTACAGTGGATTTTGAGTGGTTTGATGTAGTGGTAGATGGTGGGAATATTTTTTCTTGAACACAGAAGAACCCACAACTACGCGTTCTTTTGGGTAACTCCATAGTCACTGATGATTTCTATGTAGTGGAGTTTCAAGACACCGATGTCATATTAGGGGTCCAATGGCTTGTTTCCATTCGAAAACACTTAGTGGACTACCAAGCTATGGAATTGGGGTTCAAAGCAGCAGATGGTAGGAAGGTAATTTTGAGGGGCATGTCAAATGATGCTCCTAGGATCATCTCAACTAGACAAATGGAGGGTATTTTCAGACATGGGGATGTCGCTTATGCAGAAGAGGGCTTGATCACTATTGAGAAACCTCTAGACAACAACCATCAATATCATACAAACATACAGACATTGATGAGCAGACACGACCGAGTTTTTTGGGCAGATACCTCCAGGGATACCACCCGACAGAGGATTTGAGCACACTATTGAATTGGAAGAGGGAACCAAACCTGTGATCACCACTCCCTATAGACATTCGAAGAAATTCAAGGATGAGATTGAAAACACCATTAAGGAGATGTTGGAGATGGGTCATATCAGGCCGAGTTCTAGTTTGTTCGCTTCTTCTGTAGTGTTTGTAAAGAAGAAGGAAGGAACAATTGGATGTGCATTCACTACATGGAATTGAATAAAAAGACAATCAAGAACATGTACCCTATACCCAAGATCGATGAGCTTCTAGATGAGTTGCATGGGGCAATATATTTTTCGAAGATTGATCTTCGATTGGGATCCCACCAGATCAGAGTCAGAGAACAAGATATTCCCAAGACTGCTTTTTGATGCCATTATGGTCATTATGAGTTTCTGGTCATGCCATTTGGGTTGACCAATGGACCAACCACCTTTCAATCCTCCATGAACTATATATTCAATAAGCAGCTAAGGAAGTTTCTATTGGTATTCTTTGATGATCTTCTAATATATAGCAGGACATAGGAAGAACACTTGGAGCATTTGGAGGAGATCATGAGCATCATTGAAGAACAATCAATATATGCCAAGAAAAAAAATGTGAGTTTGGTATGATAGAGATCTTATACTTAGGTCACGTGGTCAATGCTCATGGAGTACAGGTTCATAAGGAGAAGATATAGGCTATACTAGATTGGCCACCGCCCAAAAATATTTCACACTTGCGTGGTTTCTTTGGGATTTGCAACTACTATATGCGGTTTGTTAAGGGGTTTTCATAGTTGGCTACACCACTCATAGATATATCTAAGAAAGGGGCATTCAGGTGGACAAATGAGGCTTAGAGGATGTTTGAAAACATGAAGGAGGTGATGAGCACTTTCCCAGTTCTAGCACTTCTTGATTTCACTCATCCTTTTGTGCTCGAGTGTGATGCATCGAGTGAGGGGATAGGAGTAGTTTTGATGTAGAATATGCATTCGATAACATACGAGAGCAAAAAAATCATAGATTCAGAGAGACTCTACTCCATCTATGATAAGTAAATTCTCGCCATCATGCATGCTTTGGAAAAGTTTAAACAATACTTGGTAGGTGGAAAATTTGTGGTTAAGTCAGACCACAACTTGAGGAACTTCTTGGGAAAAAGGACTTGAATTAAAGGCAACACAAATGGGTTATAAAACTGCAAGCTTATGATTTGGACATTGATTATGTAAAAGGGAAGAAAAATGCAATTGTTGATGCTCTCTCTAGGAAATTGGAGATACACTCCCTCGTAGAGATTTCAGCTGATTGGAAATCTCATCTCTTGGTGGAGAACTCCTAGAACCAATTTTCCTGTTAGCTGATCGATCACAGTGTGCAGGATGATAGGTATAAGGTGGTGGATGACATCATCTACTATACAGACCTCCTATACTTAGTCCCAAAATCTGCTCTAAAGGAGAAAATTATGAAACCCGTGCATGATACACCATTGATATGGAATCCAAGATACTTTAAAACTTACAGGCAGATTAGAGAGAGGTTCACTTGGAAGGGCCTTAAATATGATGTATTGCAACATGTGAGAAAGTGTATGACTTGTCAGCAGAACAAGTTAAAGCAGACCCATCCTCCAGGATTACTACAACCATTTCCCATCCCAGAGCATAAGTGGGAGATAATAACTATTTCATCATAGGGTTACTGAGGGTGCAAAGGAGAGATTGTATATATGTGGCGGTCGATCGATTGACCAAATTTGCACATTTCTTTACCATATCCTCTTAATATAAGGAAACACAAGTAGTAGGGAGATATTCAGACTACAGGGGTTGTCAAGGTATATTGTCAGTGATAGGGACAACATGTTTCTTAGTGCATTTTGACAAGAGTTGTTTAGGTTGGCTGGCACAGAATTGACTCCCAATACTAGTTACTACCATCAGGCAGATGGACAAACATAGATTGTGAACAAATGGCTAGAAGGGTACTTACGTAACTATGTGTACGGGCAACATAAGGCATGGGTTAAGTGGTTACATTTGGGGGAACATTGCTATAACACAACTTATCATATCTCCATCGGTATGACACCGTTTCAAGCATTATATTGTTATGATGCTCCTTTGTTTGTTGACTTGGCATTTGGGGATAACAGAGCTCCAAAACCCAAGGACTGGATTCAGGAGAGCAAGGACATACTCAAGGTTCTCAAGGACAATCTACAGAGAACCCAGAATCAATAGAAGGTATATACAAACAATCACAAGGTCGAGCACACTTTCAAAGTGGGAGATTTGGTATTATTGAGGCTACATCCATACATACAGTCTTCACTAAAGAAAAACAGTACAGAGAATCTTAGGCCACTTTTTTATGGGCCCTATATGGATATTAAGAGGGTTGGTGAAGTGGATTATGAGTTGGAGTTATCCGAGGGAAGTAAAACACATAATGTGTTTCATGCTTCGTGCCTCAAAAAGGCATTGGAGCAACAAGTCAATACTTCGGCAGAATCCCCCCCTTGGATGAGGAGGGACAACTAGTATTGGTTCCTGAGGAGGTATTGGAGGTCTGAGAGAGAATGTTGTGAAATAGGGTGATCCGAGAGTACCTCGTCAGATGGAGGGATTTACCATCATATGATGCCATATGGGAGAGTGACCAAATCTTGCAGCATCCAAACTTGCAGTTGCTTGAGGACAAGAATCTCGGGAAGGGAGGACAATAATCTCCCTTTCCAAGTGAGCCCTCTGAGAGATTGACGAAATAGCCTAAGTGATTCCCGTAGGCTATAGTCAATGGGGAAAAAGGGAATTAATTATTTATTTAATGTCATCAGAGTGGGAAATAAATTATTTTTAAAAGGAGACATTGAGTAAGTAGTTAAAAAGGTGCCTAAGTGACTGTTGAGATAATGAAAAGTCACTTAAACTTATTAAAGGGTAAAAAGCTCGCAAAAGGGTTCATTGGAGAATAAAAAGGGAAATGAGGGTGCCCTCTCTCATTATTCACTTGCTAATTTCTAAAATTGAGTTGAGAGAGCTCTTGTGGCTTTTGGACTCTTAGGATGAAAACCCTAGGAGAAGATTTTTGAAATTGGTTTCGGTGGTGAGACTATCCACCCTAGCTAGTCATTGAGAGGAGATCACTCAGATCTTTTTATTGTGCTTCATTTTGGACAAAGTTCTTTTACTGTGACTGAGATTTCTTTTCATGGCTGATTTATTTACTTGTGGATGAGTTCTTAACAATTGTTGGTCGCGTTCTTCACCAATTGAGCATATCTCTTGACTGTTGGGCACACTAGTCAATTGTTGGGCACATTCTTCTTTGTTGGACTTATCTTTGAAAGTGTGGTGATTTAGAGAAGTTGGGAGTTTGTAGAAGTGGAAGGAACTTTTGAAGAGTTGAGATGGTAGATTCATGCGATGTGGGGGACATAGATACTCAAACTACATGCATAGAGACGTTGGCCAAGATTGCTAACCCAAAAGTCACCATGGAAGCCATAAAATAGTAGAATCACGAAGAGGTGTGTTTGAGGATGCTTTCAAGTTTACATCATTCTAGTATTCAAACCATATAGAAGGCCATACCACTAAGGAAGAAAACCAAAATGGAAATGATGTCAATCCCTCCTACATCCTACCCCTTATGCCTTTCAATTTTTTTCAAGATCTAGTGATTATTGTTATGTAGAGTGCAAGTGTGTATTTGATTAGTAGTCTAATTACACCTACTACAGTGGCTTTGAATAGTGTAAGTGTGACCACAAAATGGAATCACAATTTGTCTTCATTGTTGTCTAGTTCTATGAATATCACTATAGAAGAAAATATGATTGTACAATAGCTAGGACCCCAAGTATTTGTGTGGGTTCAAAGTCATTAGGAAATAACGACAACAACACAATTGAATGAGCCTTCTATGTGGTTTTCTTTGCTTCACAATAGAGGTGATGAAGATGTGAAGTAGTATTGGTTCCTTTGTGATGCCATCTAGAATACACAAAGAACCAAAGATGCAACCCATTTGGTGGAGTTCTAAATGACACTGTAGGGAAGAGCACTACAGTGGTATATGAAGTGTAAGAAGAGCACTACCACCCTACATTGAGTGACTTTAGCTCAGTTGCAAACAAATTTGTGAAGGAGTTTCAAAAGCTGAAGTCAAAACAATAAAGCATTGAATAATTAAAGGAGATTAAGCAAAAAGTGGGAGAAACCATATGAGATTATCACCTGTGATTCAGATACTTGATGATTCAATTGAGTTACACCATCCAAGAGGTGCAACATAAGGAAGGGTTTATTGGTGGTTTATTACCTCACCTATGAGCATCATTGTTGAAAAAGAGATTTTTGATGCAATGGGAAGCTTTGGAATTCATAATGTGGTAGGAGTATATCATTGGATTGGCTAAAGTCTCAATTACAAGATTGGACCTAGGGTTGGTGTAGTTCCAGTATCAACTAATACCCATGTATGAGCTAATTCAAGAGATAATAAAGGAAAAGAAGAGTGCAAGGGAGGAAGTGTGATACATGTTATGTAAAATAAAAGTCCATCTATAAAATGATTGTCCATGTTCTAGAGATATACTAATATGCTCATGAACCCATTTGTGGACAAGGTAGATGGTGATATTTGCGAGATATGCAAGAATCTAGGTCACGATCCCCACCACTACCCATTATTGTATAGTTGTAGTGTCACTCCAGCGGTGGTACACTATGACTTCTGCAGGGTAAACATCCACCATATAGGGGATTAACACACATTATCTACATTCATCAAGTACTTTGAGAAGAATCTATTCATGGTAGAGTCAGTTAATGTCACGAGTAGAGGGAAAAATCAAAACCAACATAACCAAGTACCACAAAATGATGTGAACCATCCTCTACAATGATGTTACAACTATAATGAGGTGGGACACATCACATGCAACTATCCACTCATTGCAATGATGGGGATTTCATAGGGTACTAGGAGGATTGCATAAATTCAATGATTAATGGAGACTTGAGTTGGTGTAGTGTGCACTCTTTTGCAATAGGCTCAAAAGCTTCCCTTAATCGATGGTAGAATAGCCAATATGAGCAGTCCACATAGTGGTGTGTAGTTTTGTGATCATGTAGGTGGATTGGTGCAAAGTTAAAATACATGCTAAAGTTTAATGACACAACTAACATGGTCAAATTTGTGGAAGAAGTGGAGGAACATATCATGTCAAAGCAGAGAATTATAACGCTAGATATCACTTTGGCAAAGATCCCCATGAGATGGTGGGCAACCCATATGAGTGCATTACATTCTTGATAGGATATGATAGAGGTGTTGTAGGCTCACTTCCTATCAAACATTGGGGCTTTACCAACAAACACCAATTCCAACCTTGTCAACTTGTCTCTATGGTTTGGCGGCACTTCAGACCCACCTAGACGTGTGGAAAATTGTGAGGCACACTAAATGGAACATGGTGTTATAATTTAGTAATGGATGCATAAATTTGTGCACACCTTAGAGCCACTATTGAAGAATATGTACCCACATGAACAATTGTAGCTACAAATGAGTAACTGGATGGAAGTACAAGAAATATTTTGTGATACTTTCCATCTCTATGGGGAGGATACACAATTTGTAGGGATGATTCAACACGCTCAATGTTTTATATAGATGGATCACCCATAGTGTCTAACCATAGGTTATATAGATGGGGACCTCATAGATGTAGATCCTATAGACGTAGACCTCGTATAGGAACTTTAACATTCACAGTTCAAAGAAATAGAAGGTCACCACATAATCTAAGACACATGGAATTCAATAGTCCAATGTATTACCATGAGTCATTATTAATAAAGTAGGTTAACATTGAGATTGAGAATGTGCTAAAACTAGCTATTAGAGGGTATCATTGGGATGAATATATGGTCACAAGGATTGTAGGCTTTGTCCTACGAATATGGTGATCTATTTCCATGAATATTTATAGAAATGAAAGGCATGGTTTACAAACTTAATGAAATGAAAATTGAGTTGAAGCTAGGAACTAGACCAATAAAGAAGAGACCATATAGAATGAACGTGCACCATGGTGAAATAGGGATGCCTATGTACATGACCCCTTTTCCAACCCCATTTAGTGACAAAATTTTGGAGAAGGTTGCAGGAATGAGGCTTACTCTTTTACAGATAGATTTTTGGGATATCATCATGTCTGTATAATGGAGGGAGATAAGAAAAATACCATGTTTGCAATGGAATTAGGGTGATATGCATACAACATAATGCTCTTTGGGTTGAAGAATAATCCCACCATGTTTTCCAAAGTGGTCATTTATGTATTCAGAGAATATATTCATAAGTTTTTTGAGGTATACTCCGATGATTGGATATTATATAGTTTATTAAAGGATAACATTGAGAAACTTACGTTAATGTTGAATAGGTGTCGGCAGATGCAGTTGTAGCTAAATATTAAAAAGTTCATCTTATGACCCCATTCAACATCCTATTAGGTCATATCATATGCAAGGAAGGATTATTGGTTGATCATGCAAAGATCTTGGTAATTCTCAATTTGCTTGCACCTGGGAATGTATTTGCACTATGGTTTACACTAGGACAGATACAATACTACCACATATTTATTAGGGGTACACTTAGTTGATGCAATGGATGGAAGAATTACTATGAAAAGGAGTCTCATTTCTTTGCATTGAAGCCTATGAGGTAGGGTTTACAAAATTAAAGCAGAGGATGGTAACCACTTTGATTCTAATTTTTTTAATTGGGGTAATATTTTAGATGTACATGTGGATGTGTGTGGCATCACATTGGTAAATGTTCTAGTATAGTTATGTGAAGGCACACGGATCACTCGATCTATTTCACTAGTAATAAATTGTCACATGTTAAGCATAATTACACAACAATGGAATAGGGAGGATTGGCCATGGTGTATGTGCTCTAGAAGTTTAGACATTATCTTCTAGCTCAACTGTTAATTTTTTTGTCATATCGCTCTATGTTGAAATATTTGGTCGACAAGTTGGTGTTGGAAGGTTAGATTTTTTGTTGGTTATTGTTGTTCTAGGAGTTTGATTTTGAGGTTTTTGTTAAGCCAGATAAGCAACACATTGATCTCGATTATCTCTCCTAGATCTAGAATAGGGAAACCACTAGGATAGTTGAAGAACTACCCGATGTTGATCTCTTTCATGTGGAAATAGTTCTCGACTTATTACATAGATAATCCAATTCCTCATCTTCAAATTAACGCTAGAAAACTATGATTGATGGAAACATAGGTAGCTAGTTGTGCATGTAGTGAATTATTATTTAATTGCAAGGAATTTGTATAAGCAAGCCACAAATGAGATTCTATGCAGATGCATGTTGGATAATGAATGGAAGGAAGCATTATGGGAAACCCCCCTTGATTTTCAAAGATTAACTTGATTTTCATAGATTAACTTGGGCATTATCTTCTTCAACCTAGTCGATATAATCTTAGACATTATTTTGTATGAGGAATTGCATAGCAATATGGGTCAAAATATTACAAAGGAAGAAGGGTTTGCTTCCTCTTGGATTAAATCCAAGAAATAAGAATTGGTATTACCTCCTAATTTGCAAGACCTTTGGGCATATTTGAGCACTCGCTTGAGATCAAGTTTGATGAGGTTCCGAAATGATCTATAAAAAGAAATTGAGAAGCCATCGAGCCTAGGTGCCTTATCTAGTTTTGGACTCCATATTTCCATCCAACCCAAGTGCCTTATCTAGTTCTAGCATAGTTCCTCCTCCTTGATTGGTTTTATCAATTCTTTATTTTCATCATCAGAGATGACTGCAAGAATATTCTCTAGTATAGTCACCAAGGATTTCGGTGCCACATCATCCTACTATGTGAAAAGGGAACTATAGTGCATTCTGGCTACATTCTTTAGCTCCTTAAAATTAGAGATTCTTGTACCATCACCCATAGTTATCTCCTTCACATTTTTTATGACATGTGCCTTAGTTGGCTTGTGGAAATAAGTTGTATTTATATCCCCTACCTTAAGCCACAAAATTTTGGATTTAAGCCTCCAGGTTTCATCTTCGATTTGAATGGCCCTTGAAGATTCTGTTGGATAACTATCTTTGCCTCTTGAAGTTGGGATGTTATGTCTTCATATTCCATTTTGGTTTGGATATCTTCAAGCTGATATCTCAACATTTTTTTTTTTGTCGATGGGGAGGAATAGGAGGATCTTGCCCATTCTTTTAATGTTTGCTCGAAAAAATTTAATTTTTGTTCCCATATGCAAACAATGCTGCCAAGAACCCAAGTGCACCAGGCTGAGTGGACTCCATCTATTGCTTTTTGGTTATTAATCCACAGTGGGTTGAATCGAAAAGGACCATAGTCTACAATGTCCTCAAAAGGAAAAGCAGTGGACTTATGGTAAGACATAACTGATGGGAGGATCCTTGACTTAAAATTGAGATCTTGTAAAGAAGATTGTTGTGCACAAGGAACCTATCTAATATTGCTACTATATGCTTTGGACAAGTCATCTGATTTTTCTAGGTGCATTTTCCTTTGCTTGGCTTGATATCAACAAGATCCCATTCATTAATAAACTCCTCGATCCTTTCCCTGAATGTATCTCTATCAATGTTTCCCCCGCTTTTCTCATCATTGAAGAGGACCACATTATAATCTCCTTCTATGAAATTGTTGTTAGCAAACTCTGTATCTTTCAAATCGATGAGAGATCTCCAACAATTATCTTTTTCCACATAGTTGACATGCATATATAAGTTAAAAATATTGATTATATTATCTATTTGAGTGATAATAAACCTTTTAAGAATCCAATTATGAGTTTGAAAAGAGAAATCCAAATTCAAAACCTGATTGTTCCAAAGGGTGCATAGTCCTTCTAAAGCTTCCCTTTAGTCTACCGCTATCCCTTCACATTGTCTCCACTGCTGCTTTCCTATTTTAATAACTTTTAGAGATTCCATTTTGGTCTCCTAAAACAAGAGGATAATAGGATTTTCTATTTTAACTAGATCTTTTAGGGTTTCTTCTTTGTTCCTATTGCCTAATCCTTTGCAATTCCAGGAGATGAGTATCATTATTTGGATGAATTTTTGGCACCACCACCTCTCTGAGGCACACTACTTCCAAGGGTTCTTGTAATCATTGTTCCTCCTCCCATTGATTTATCTATTGTTGATTGGGATCCCATCATTATATCCCAATTTGTTGGTTCCTCCCTTTTAAAATTTTCTAGCTGTCTACCCACCTTTTGAGGGAGCCTTTCTTTACAACCTCCTACTCCCTAGTCCTCTATCTTAGCATCTCATTTTCCATTGGCTTTAGGATAAAATAAAGCAATATCCACATCCATGAAGTTGTCAAACTCCTCCAATCTTTCTGAGACCAGGTCTTCCTCATTTGTTAGTGGGTTTTCTACTATTTGGACTAAAGGTGGTTCCTTTTGTCTTGAGACAACTCCCATTGGTTCCTCTGAGGAATTTGTCAGGGTTTCTACTAATGGGGGTTGCTCATATTGGGATAAGATTTTGAATCTATTGGTCACCATCGATTGACTACCTCCACTACAATTGGTTTGCATCTAGATTTGCTCCAAGTGATTATTGGAAGAGGAACCCTTAATGAAGTTCTGTACCTCGGGGTTTTTAACCCCTGTTGTTGCTAGCACCCCCGATGTCGCTGCTTGATATCTTGCTTGAATATTTGTGTGCGAACCCATTTTTCACTTCACCATCTGCCATTGTTCATCTCTTTCCAGTACCTACTAAGGGGGCTCTTTCTTGTAGTTTTTGGCAAAATGACCATACTCATGATAGGATTTGCACTTACAAGGAAGTTGTTTGTAGTCTAACTACTACACATGTTTCCAATTGTCTAGAGTAATAAGAATATCCTCCGGTAACCCTTTCTCCAAGTCCACCTCAACGTAAATATGTGTAACATCCCCATTTTTAATTCCCAAATATGTATATTGTAAATATGATGTATGGTCGCGGGCCAAGTGATGTAATATGTAAACATTGTATATAAAAAATAATAAAATAAATTGCATCACCGACTACAAACAAACATAGACTGAGTCATGGGGGCTAAGTTTCCACAAGCGAAGGGGTCCGAGGGGGGAAATTATACATGCTTATTAAACCCAAGCCACCTTTCTTAATTATTTTTGTGTGAACCTTATATTTTTCCTTTTTGAGTGTTTCAAATCCCAATCATTGATACATGTGAGGGGTTGGTGGGAAAAGTCACGTCACATAATTATTGAAAGCATGGGCATGAGTACAATCAACTTTGGGAAATGTGAGAGTTAACATGCATGGGAGAAAAGGAAATTTGAATGGGGAGAGGAAGCAGTTTTTACAATTGGGTTAAAGAGAGGAAAGTGTGTGGAGTGTTGGGAGATAGTAGGCAACCATAATGGGTGGTGAGGACAACTTATTGGAGCTAGCAAATGCATGAAGAAGTAGGCTAGTAGGCATGTAAGTGATTTTCTACCGAGAAAACTACCTAAGAGAAAGTGAGTTTGTTGATGTGAGCTTTTCCTATTGCAGCTAGAATTCTTGGAGTCCCCAACAAAGAGATTTCTTGGCCAACCTGTGTTGGAGCCATGGAGGGAAGTGGGATAACCCAAGGGACTGTGTGGCGGAGAAGGGGGTCCCATTCCTTGGGTTGTGCAAGTTGAGGGGAGATAGAGCTAGTGGATTGGGATGGTTGTAGGGAATTAGCTTGCCGTGAGTTTTTAATTAGGTATTGGGTCATGAGTGGAAAGTAGACACCCTAGGAGATATCCTTTCTTGTGGATTTGTAGCCCCAACTCAGGGGTGACTTTTTGTTGAGAGATTTGGAGCAACAAGTCTATAGTTGGGTGGAACGTTCGTCCTCTGCAACCGGTTGTGTGAATATTTGCAAAGATAAATGCTCTTATTCATTATGTTTATTTCTGTTAAATGTTGAGTTTAACCAAGAGACCACATCTCTAATCCAAACTCTTTTGAGCCTTGAGTGATTTTTACCAATGTTTTAAGTAGTAATAAGAAGCTTCTTATTCTTCATGTTAATTAGTTTGTGATTTCACATTATGTACCTAATCATGGTATTACTCTCAATGGGAGGAAGCTCAATTTCTCAAGGAGGATAGGATAAGGGGTGTTGCACTTAATTTTAGGGTTATTTATTATAAAGTGCTTCTAGTTTTGCTCGATTTTCCTTAATGTTTACTTGGAAATACTACAACCCTAGACCTCACAGCCATACAAAATCACTAAGGTAACAAGGGTGTCGAAGAGGACCTTCCTTTTTTTCCAAAACAAAAATTCTGCAACTTTAAAATTGTTCTCAAAACCAAAGTAAGCTTTCCAACCTTCGTTAATTCTTTTTTTTTTCCCAAGAAAACCCTCGTGGAAAAACCTATGAGTACTCTCTCTCTCTCTCTCTTATATAATTTTATTTTTCTTATGAAATACACATCCCAGGTGTTATCACACTAAATTGCCTTGGGTTTTTTAGTTTGTTTTTATCATTTTTAAAGCCTTAGATTTTAAATCTTTTGAAAAAGTTTCATCCCTTTAAAGTTATGTTGGTTAGGACACCTTGGATGACTAAAATTTTGAGTCATAGCTCATGTTTTGATCCTCAATTTGATTGTTGATCCTTGAACCCTTTTAGCTCATGGTTTATTCTTTTTAGTCCCTTTTATGATTTGTCCCTAGGTAGATACCTCCCATGATCAGGCTGATGTGACACACCTCTCTCCTCACTCATGACCTCATAAGCATGCCTCATCGTCCTCGCTTACCTATCTAATCATATTTTTGAATTGGAAACACTGCCTACTCATTAGGCAGTTCTATAGCGCCTATCTAGTTCATCGTACTTCCACCTCAAGTCATGATTGCCACGACTGATGTCACGTCCCTTGTTTTCAGTGCCAGCGGTTAGTTAAAGATGCTTACCATATCTTGCATTTACGAGCCTTGCAACAATTTATATTTTTGAAAGGCTCAATAGTGGCGCGCTGTGAAAATTCACAAGTCCTGATTAGGTGACAACAAGGCAACCAAGCTCGAGACTGAAGTGGGTTCAAGGGCCCAAGTTTTCGCAATCGCACCCTGAGATTTCGTTGAAGATTCCAACAGGTGTCTGCTACACAGGTATCCCTTGTTGCCCCCCTCTGCATATTAATTTTCACAAGAAATTTGCGCTTGGGTTTTGGTTGGCCAAGTTTGCACAGTCGTAGGAGGCTCGTCTTTGCATGATAGCTTGGTCCTCTTTCTTTTCCAGACCTGTATCTTCATTGCTTGCGTCTAAGTCAGTTTATTGTTGCCTACCTCAGTCATTCAGATTGCAAGCCTGTAGATAGCCTATCCTCTACGTATGCATTGCGTTACCCAGAGGCGCTGCTTAACCTCTTGCTGCTTCCCCTGCCTCCTTTCATCTCGAAATCAATCATTTTACTCAGTTGCAAAGGGTTAGCCTTGTATATTTGAAACTCTTTTTAAAGCCTTCCTGATCATTATCATCCCTTAAGCCTTTCAAGAGCCCTCATTCTGAGCCATGGAGACCCCCCAATCAAAGAAGGCTCACAAAAGAGGCAAGATAGTTAGGACAGAACCAGTGGACATGCATCTTTTTGATACAGAGCCCATGGCAAGAGAGGCCTTTCAGAGAGTAGGGTGCCTCTCTTTCTGTCAGAACATGCAGAGAGGCAACCCAGAGGTAGCAAAATAGTCTGCATTACATTTTGATGGTAGGAAAACCAAGGTTGGGGATTTGGAATTTGAGGTAACTGAAGCCTCTATCTCAGCTGCAACAGGGATCCCCATTACATGTGAAAAGTGGTTCAAGGCCATGGTTTTGAGTTCACCCTATGCTAAAGATCTCTTTAAAGTTGAATATCAAGCCAATGAGTTGTCTAAGAGTATGCCAAGAAGTAAATTGGTTGAACAGTTTGACGGATTATTGAAAATCATACAGAGATATTTTACTTGTGAAGGGAGATTTAACACCTTGTATCATTACCACATAAGGCTATTGTTACGTTTTACTGGTAAGGTTCAGATGAATGTTCCTTATTACTTGCTGAGAAGTATAGGTAAAATGTCAGATAGGGTGCAAGCCAAATCTAAGGATGTGGATTCTAGTCTTTTCCACTCTGGACTGATCAGGATGCTAATCTCTGAAGAGTTGGGAAAGAAAGAGATTTACTGGGAGCACTTTGTGGTTACTTCTCATTTCAAGCTGGATCCAACACCTACTTCCCAATCACAGATCGCAGGTCCTTCATCACCCACCAATACTAAAGCAGGGATCAACAAGAAGAGAAAGGGAAGAGCCCTTGTTTCAGAGATTAGCAAGCAGGTCAGGGAAGCTAAGGAGGAAGTCTGTCCTTCTCCACACAGAGATTTCTCACCACCACCTCCACCAGGGTTAGAAGAGATGCCTTCTTCTACCAAAGCTACATCCAAGAAAGGGAAGAAGCTTCTCTTTCCCTCTTCTCCTCCAGCAGTTGAAATCAAAGGTAGAAGACCATTCACAATGTCATCGATTCCCAAGGAGGTTTTCCAAGAGCATCCTTTGCCAGAAACCCCTGTTCTAAAGAAGAAGGGGAAAAGCATTGAAAAGCCTATGAAGGAGAAGCAATAAACCCCTGCACAGAAGGGTAAGGGTAAAGGTACTAAAAGACCTTTGGAGAGAAAAGATGAAACCTCTGAGAAAGGCATTGAGAAGCTTGAGAAAGAAAAGATGGAACCCCTATGAAAAGAAAGAAGAATAAAGGTAGAGCCAACAAGGAACCTTATGAGGTAGACAAGACACTTCCCATGCAGGAGGAAAAGGAGACTAAGGAAAAGCCTATTGAGACTGAGCATGCCACTGCCCCTCCTGACAGTTAGACCTACAAAAGACTTATCAAGCAACTTAGAGATGCAAGAAAAGAAATAGCTCATCTTAAAATAGAAGAAAAGGTCCACTTGGCCCAAATGGAAGAGCTCATGGCTGGCTACACTCATACCCTTGACTTGGCAAGGTTTGCAGCGAGAAAGGATCTGCCCCTTCATAAACAACTAAAGAATCTTTACAGACAGAATAGAGGTTTTCAGTCCCAAAATAGGAAGTTAAAGGCAGAGCTGAAGCACTTTCAAGATGAGGTAGCACAAAGAAATTTACGGGTGTTAGTTGAAGCTGCCATTGAGGATGACAAACCAACAGCTAAAGAGAGCACAACTACACTGAAGAAGCCCACTATTGCTAAGAAGAAGAAGAAGTCTACTGAGTCAATTGAAGATACTCTTTCCACTCGAAAGAGTGTGAGGTTAAGTGTCAAAATGACAAAATAGTTGGTAAGAGGGTAAGCTCCATTTTTGGGGATTGTTCCTTTTTGGGAGGGTTAACTAATATGAAAATACCTATCTCTGCCATCCATACAGGCTTCTAGGCATTTAGCTATATGGATTTTGAGTTTTGCTAAGTGTTGGCTTCATTCAGTGGTAATGGCACTACCTATGGTATAGTCGAGGCAACTAAGTGAAATGGTGTTTGTCATCATGGAAGGACACAAACTGCTCTGCACATGTTCTAGATTCAAAAGCGCTACGTTTCGGGAATGCTACCCAAACCTGTATGCATACACAAGCGTAGGTAGTGCTACATAAAGGCGCTGCATAATATCTTACAGAGAACAGAAGTTGCACACAGTGGCGCTGCGTAATATTTGGCAGGGTGCAGGATTACACTTAGGCACAACACAAGGGCGCTACCTACAGGCGCTACTCAATATTGCAACAGAGGACAAATGTTGGTGCACATATGCTGCATAGTGGCGCTACCTTCTCTCCTTGTTCCATTTTAGGGGGCGCTACACAGAGTTGTTACCCAAGGGAGTTGCCAACAAACACCAGGGATCTAGGAAGACTAAGCCAATAGTTTTGGATAGATTGATGATGGAGAAGGCGGATGGCATCATGAAAACAACCGCAGGCTCCAAAAGGGACACATGGCAAAACAGGAGCTGAGAAACAAAAGAGGATCAAGGCAGTTAGAAGCATGATTGGATTAGTCACCAGCATTTCCCTGTTTTATAGGATAGTCTGTTATCTTAGTTGTTAGAATAAATAAATATTTAGATATCTTTAAGGGAAAGAGGCCAGCTCGTACCTCTAGTTGTTGCCTCCCTTTCTTATTATAAATAGATAGATCAATTGCTTTAGAGGGTTCAGATGGTTGAGTAGGGCTCCCTACACTGTAATATTTTGGATAAAGTGACTTTGATCTAGTGTGTACTGGACTTAAGACTTTTTCACTAATAGAAATCAACTTCTATTACTAAATGTTCATGTTTGAATGCTTCACATGGATAACTGTGGTAATGATATGATGGATGTTTGATCATTTTATTGTCATGGTGTTTATTTAGCTCCTTAGTTTCTAATTTCAAGAAGATCTTGTTTTGAGAAGCTTTCTTCCTTAAGCTCTTGTGGACCTGATGTTTGTAGTAGCCCTTACATTCCTCTCATTCAAGTCTTCCTTCTATCCACATTTACTCCCAAACTACTGGTTGAAGTTAGTCAAGACCTTATTTGCTGGTACATGTTAGCTCTGTTTCTGAGTTAGGATATTATCATTCTGAGTTTTTTTTCCATTTGACCCTTTAAAAAACACTCATACTTTCACATACAATTTGATGGGTACTGGGCTTACCTTCCTTGCAATCAGAAGGTGACTCCTAGTGCTAACACCAGGGAAACCCATTGGACACTTCCCCTCATTCTAAGGATGGTACCCAGGGTAAATTGGATTCTGCAAAAGCTCGAGGCTTTGTCAACACATGGCTCAATATTGCTACAACAATATACTCATTAAGAGCTCAACATGTCACTTGTGATAATTGAACTTGGATGGGGAAGATAATACTCCTCTCAACTACTTGGGCTAGACCCAATTAACAAAATTATCTTTCCATATTGCTAGCTCAAAAAAGAAAATAAACACTGCAAAGATAAGAACAAATTCCCATGAACCTCATAGTAAGAGAGGGTGTTGGACAAGAGCTAAAACACCTTGGCACAAAAGAATCTGTAAAATCTATGAGATGAATACTATAAAGGATGAAAAATACTTTCTCTTATATTGACTAACATATAAAGACATTATATCTATTTTCAAATATTTGTAATAAAACTAAACTCCATAGTTTGTTAACTCACAAAAATCAAAGGGAACTTAGAAATTTAATTTCCAAATTATTTGAGCACAGAAACAACTTGACAAATTAAACTAATTAATTTGAATTTATAGGTATCATAAATTAAAGTTGGTTTCAATGGACAATGAACTTTAACAATCATCATCATCATAATTGATTGTGTCGATAGGTGCTTTTTACAATCAAGGTGGGAGATTGAATTGAATGTATTAAACCCTAACACAATTTTAGTGATACTTCTTTGTGACTTAAGGTTTAATGATTTCTCTTCACATACATAGCATGTCCTTTTGTGGCTTTTGAAGGTTATGCAATCTTCAGTGAAAATTCCCTCACATGCTTGGATCCTTCTGTTATTCCAATATTAATGCTCTCAAACATTGAAACTAAAATCATACATTCTTTATTCCAAGACTTGAAATAAACTTAAGTGTAATGCAAAATGAACAATTCAAATTCTTTATTCCAAGACTTGAAATAAACTTAACTGTAATGCAAAATGAACAATTCAAATTCGTAGCAATGAGAATATGCTAGCAAGTGGACAATATTCATCCATATAATTTTATCTAGGTTGGAATTATATTATTTACTAACAATAGAGCATCTCAAATCCAAGACACGCACAACAATTTACTGTGTCCAATGATATCAATTGTTTGTTTACTTAATTTTTTCACATTTAAGCTTATTTTAATTTTGGATTTCTCAAATACCTAGATCAATTAAATTTTTTAAGAAAAAAGTTTATGCTTAAGAAATTTAATCCCTAATGACTTTTAAAAAATTTAATAAATTTGAGATTTAAATATATCTAAGCTAATAAATAAATAATTTATAATATGATAAATCATTATTTTAGAAATTTAGAAAAAAACAATATAAACAAAATTCGGAGTTTTTTTTAAACTTCGCTTTTTTTCATTGAATATTAATTTCCACATCCTCTTTCGAACTTCCGAATGAAAGTTTCAACCAAAAAGCCCAAAAGCCCAAGCACATGCTTGAAGTCTAACCCTATGAAATATTTTATCTGTTAAAAATGAGATTAGTTGGCGACGACTTGGGTAGTGCAATAAAAGGCAACGCCGAACCAGAGGAACAATTCAATGTGTAAATAATGAAGGTTCTCGTAACGGGTGCATCGGGATACTTGGGCGGAGGCATATGTCATGCACTGTATAGAGAAGGGCATTCAATCAGAGCCTTTGTAAGACGAAGCAGTGTTTTAGATAACCTGCCAAACGAAGTTGAGACCGCTTATGGAGATGTAACAGACTTGGCTTCTCTTTTGGAGGCCTGCAATGGATGTGAGGTCATCATCCACTCTGCAGCTCTTGTGGAGCCCTGGCTTCCTAATCCATCCGAATTTATTACTGTAAGCGATTTCCCCTTCCCCCCTTAAGTGAATTAAGCTCTGATTTCTACTTCAAGTGTAATTCAGTGAACTTTTTAATCGGTGTTCTTGGGTATTCTTTCTAGTTCAACTCACATTCAGTTCCAAGCTTTGGAATTTTCGTCGATCATTTTCTTAAGGTGGTTTGGTCGATGGATGACAATTGGCACCATTTTCTGGATACTTTAGTACAAGTGCAGGATAAGTATCGTTTTCCTTTTACTTGTATTTTGAGTGGCAACCATCACTGAAATGTACCTCCATTATTACAGGCGAAGATTACTGGCAATGAATGTGGAAACAATACCTTTATTTTATTACTTCAGGTGATAAAAGGCCCAATTCTTCCAAATGGGTACATCCTCTACAGTAGCCGGGGTGAGAAAATAATTCCCATTTTGTATTCTAGTTGCCACATCAATAGTGCCACAATAGCATCAGACATGCCTTTATTGAGTATATCTAGTATATATCATCTCGATGAAAAAAAACATGCACACGAATTGCATGAAGTACCATTAGTTAGGATGACATTGTAAAGGAATGAGACAATTCAGTTTCAAAACCTTCATGGTGTGTACTCTCTCTTTCATCTATTGCTTCTTTGAAATTTAACATGATATCAGAGCAGTTGTGAACTTGTGCCTGAGAGGTGATCATAGGCTTGTCCAAGGGAAAGAAGAAGTCTCCTTTGAGCATCAGACTACAATATGGGGAAACTTTGCAAGTTTAGGAACTCATGGTGTTCCTTGGCAAGTTGAGGGGAGAGTTGGACCATAATGTTGAATAAATTCTTGCTTCCATGACCTTTTACATTTGGGAAGTGTCAAAATCAGATACAAACCAGTCGGAGAGCACTGTCAACAGCCAAAGAATAGTTATGTTCCACATTGAAGCGGTCAAAACCTGTTGCTATGGGCTTATTCTTGTCTAGAAAGTGTGGGAAGCTCATTGAAGATACTTAGACGAGATGCCATAAACTGTTCAATGTGCTATACTGTCATACTCAAGGCAAATACTGTGTCGTTTGGAAAATCAAAGATGGAAGCATTCTTATGGTTAGAAAGCTTTGGAGCAGTATAGATGAAAAGGAGTTGAGGCCAAATAATGTGGATGAGCAAGAGGCCTATGATGACAGAGATAAGGAAGCTCTTACAACCATTGATATAGTAGTTTTATATGACTTCATACGATATGTGCAAGATGCAAAGGCCTCTCAAGATGCTTGGGATGCACTGAAATCTTTGTATGAGATATCTAATGAGCTAAGGCTTTCTTTTTGAGAAACCAAATGTATAGTTTGATAATGGCAAAATGTGTGATTTAGTCACAAATCATATTACCAAACTCAATGTAAGAGATCAAAACTCATTTCTCCAGGTGAAACGATAGAGAACAAGAAGGGTTTGTTCAAGAAAGAACCAAGAGAATGCACAACCAAACTCAAGGTGTGATTTTGACAAGAACGGTTTGTTCAAGAAAGAACCAAGAGAATGCACAACCATCACTAGAGAAACATCATTACACTTATATTCATTTATAAACAAAACCACAAGATAAAGTGAGACCACTTACTCAAGAAATCTTTCATCCATCAAAACCCCAGCAATGAACATCCATGAAGTAGTAAAAGCATCCACAAAGCATCCTCTCCAAAAAGTCGCTCTAACTAGCCATCCACAACGATTTGCATAAGAGAGAAAGAAGTAGTAGACAAGTAGTGATAAATCTCCACAAGTAGCAATGATTCACCAGTGAGAAGTGCTTCTCTTATTTATACGAGAGATCAAGCACCCTTCTCATCCATTAAAATCCCTAAAAACATAAAATAATGCCTTTATCTCTCACAAACCCTAGAGATAAGGCAAAAGGACATAAAATATCAATGATACAAGAGTGGATAGGTCACTAAGACCCCCAACGATGCCTCCAAGATGAAGTTAAGATGGTATAATGCCAAATCGTCTATCATAAATGCATGCTAGAGGCCGCACGTGTGGGATGG
Organism: Picea engelmannii; assembly: GCA_009831015.1. Lineage (NCBI taxonomy): Eukaryota > Viridiplantae > Streptophyta > Pinopsida > Pinales > Pinaceae > Picea > Picea engelmannii. The sequence goes on from ML803936.1 coordinate 317,711, forward strand.
ATGACCTCATAAAGTAGATGACTCACTCCAAAGTGATGTGTAAGGGGCTCAAAAAGTGAAATGTTCCCTCCAAGAGGTGCAACGTTTCATCTCCAAGTAACATATCATCCCCAAGAGGTGTGACGTCTCATCAAAAGGTTCCATATCATCATTAAAAGGTGCAACGTCCCATCAAGAGGCGTCAAGTCATCATCAAAAGCTGCAACGTCCCATTGGCAAAAGGGTCAAATCACACCCCATGGGTGCTAGGGTGTCTCAACGAAGGAGCCATGTCATAAAAAACCTCAACGTCCTCCCAAATGAGTGGAACGACCTCTTTCAAGGAGTGGGACGACCTCCATCAAGTGTGCTAGTAGCCCCTCAACATCCTCCAAAAGACCAAGGCATCAATCAAGTATGTAGCCATGTGCAATCCATCATCCAAGGAGGGGCTCATGTAGTCCAATGTATCCATCAAAACTAGAGGCATGTACACAAGTCAAATACAACATATAAAGTGAGTCATATCAATGCAAAAGACACTAGATAGATCACATTAAGTATCCTCTTCAAACTTCACACTAGCTCATGAGGTTATACAATTTTGCAAGTTTAGGTATGGGATGATCATTATTAACCCCTATTAGGTGTGTCATTACCTAGGATAAGGAGTATCTCCAAAGAAACCCATCAAGTAATATGTGTAATAGCATATGGTATGGTTTGGGGTTTACTTCATGGGTGGTGGCATAGCCATGAAACGTTATGTATGATAGTCATCCTCATGAATGCCTTTGTATGAGGGAGCATTTAGGCAACGAGGTACCCTTTCCTTGGCACTGTGTATTTCCAAACCTTTATTTGCCTTTTTCTTCATTCTTACAACCTTTTTTGGCTTTTGATTTTTATTTGCTAAGTCCTTTTGTTAGGTATGCATTCATTGCATATGACTCGGGGTGATGGCCTCTTAGCGAGCGGGTAGAGCTTATGCTTCTCATTCTTCTTGGTTTTTTGATTTTTCTTTTCTTTCTTTTTGCTTTGCTTTGCATTTTGAATTATAGCATTTGCTCTTTCTATATCATTTTTTTTTATATCAAGTTGCATCAACCTTGAGCATTCTAGCTCCTTCTTCTACACATGAACCTTTATGGGTGACATATGACAACCAACCCAAAATATAGGATAATAGAGAGGGTATAGATGGAGTGTGTTATGTATGGACTAGGATATGGACACGTTACCCCCATCAAGGACCCCCAATAGTACAACTTTGCCTAAGAGTGACAATCACTTGACTAGGAGATGATGATGACCACCAAGGTGAAAGAAGGTAAAAAGTATAGAATCAAAGCATCATGATCCATAATCCAATTCAACCCATGATCACTATTTTCATGCCCAAAACATTGAACATTATCACTCGATATGAAGTATCAAAACATGGTACCTCATGTGTGTCATGCACCATATCATCTGATGTGAGTGAGTTGAGCATACAATGGAAGGCATTTGTGGGCAATTGTCTGTGGAGAATCGAGAATGTCATCATCGGAGCTATGGTCTGTAATGTTGATCATGGAGAAAAAATCTCCTCTAGTTACCCCTAGGTGTGAGGGGGTAACATTTGGCTCCAACATGGGGACATGTGCTCACTGTAGAGAGCATGAGAACCTCAACAATCTCTGGAACTCCAAAACTTGCTTTCTGCATCAAACCTAAAAATACCCTGCTACATTCTAACATAAAACCATTAGTAAAAATGAGCAGGGGGATATGATCCCCTTGGTAGATGAAAGGTAACAAATAAAGCAACAAGATCATATATAACCATTTTTTAAATTTTTTTTAGACAAGACTAAGTCAAAATTGAAACTGATTATCAATGCATATGATCAAGAAATCACTGAAAGCAAGTAAGTGAGAAAAAACAATCAAGATGCATGAAATAAAGCACACAACATGACCTGCTACTACCCTAACCTAAACCAAGGCTAACAAATTCAATTGCCAATTGGAAAATAAAGTTTGAGAAGTTGTCCATTAACCGACAAAGGCAACTTCTCTCCATCAAAGATGGCTAAGTAAAATGAGTTAGTTCCATCCTTCCTCTCGATTCTAAAAGGACCAAGCCACAAACTATCAAACTTCTTGTGCATACCTGTCTTCTCCTTTCTCTTGTCCCACATGAGTACAAGATTTCCTTCTTCAAGTTGTCTCTATCTTGCTTTATGATCAAATACTCCCATGATTTTGTCTTGGTTTCTTCCCATTTGATCGAAAGCTTGTCTTCTAGACTCATCCAATTCTACAAGTTGATCAATCCTTCCTTTCAAAGCCTCCTTATCCGTTGTAAAGTGTTGCATAAGATGTAATACAGGAATTTGGAGGTTGATAGGCAATTTTGCTTCTATTCCATACACTAGTTCAAAAGGGTTTTTTCTAGTAGAAGTCTTGGTTGTGGTACACTCTGCCGACAGTGTGTTAATTTTCTAATGTAGTGCCCGTTATCGCACAAACTGTAGGTTGGGAAAAGCCCGACCAAATCCACAAGATGGCAATAACGATGAGAGAGTTTACCCACTGTCACCTCAGATAAACCCTCCCCTCGCTTCTGTGAAGGAAGAATCCAACACAAGGGGGGAGTCTTGGGTGACCCTAGGGGGAAATGAGATGAAAAGTGATATGATGGAAGTGATGCCCCTATAGATCAATATAGTAAGTGGAAGATAGGTTGGAAAAGAGTCTCGGAAGTGGTTAATAGTTGCCAAGGAAATTGAGTACCTATAGAGGATGATTGTACCTGCCTGAGACACAAGAAAAGACGAGATACAAGGTAGACAATCCAATGGACGAGCAAGTTAAGCTTGCTGTCCCTATTTGCAGCAGTCAACAGAAATATATATCAGCAAGTAAATGATTATTAAAGCCGCTACAAGGTTCTTAAAGTCAAGTAAATGATGCAAGAGATAAGCTAGCAATAACTAGAGTAACTCAAGAATGAAAGCATAAGACTTTAGCAATGAAATAAGGCTGTCATAAACAAGTATTGCAGAGATATATTATCAGCCTTATGGCTGTAGCAAACTATTGCTACAACAAAAAATTTCAACCCACAAAATAAGCAAGTAAACCACCCAAAAAATGCATTGAGACTAGTAGATTATTATGACAGCTTGCTAGCAAATTTTGACGGCTGAAATGTGAGTTATAAATAAAAAAGAGAGTAATTTGTTGCAGCCCTAATGGCTGTAGCTTTTGTTTAGTTATAACTCCAAGAAGATTAAGCAAACCTAGACACCCTAGAGGCCTTAGCAACCCCAAAGCATCAAGAATATATCCCCAGTTGAACAATATTAATATCCCACTAAAATATGTTTACCAATGCAAACAATTTATTTCTCCAATGCAAACTTCAGATTAGTGCCTTAAAAAATTGGGTGAATGGAGTCTTGAAAGCATGAGTTAGATCAACAAAATCCCTAGGGGTGTAACCCTCTTACTCCCCAGGGTATGCAAATCAAACTAAGGTAAATCAAGGAGGGTGTACACCCTTGTACTCTTCCTAGCAACCTTGCAATAAAAGACTTGTAAACTAGCAAATGAGATGAAGCTTAATGGAGGGTGTATGCACTTATACTCCTCCTAGGGTTTCAACCAACAATAACCATGAAATAAGCAAGAAGAATTAACAATTGCAGGTTTTCCTTACCAATTCAAGAGAGATGCAAGAACAAACCCTAGTTCACCAAGCAAATTACCATTCACAAGCAAGAGAAGAAATCTCTAAGAGGTGCGCACCACCTTAGCTCAATCATTCACCAAGAGATATCACCAAAAATCATTTGCACAAGAGAGAGATACCAAATTGCCCAAGTAGGGCGCAAATTTCAGCCACTTGTCTTCTCACAATGGGAGAGCTATGATAAAAATGAAATAGAAGTGATCTCTATTTATACAAATTGTCCTAAGAGTGTTTGTCCACTTATCTTTAGGGTAAACCACAAAGTAAGGGGTCAACAACCCTTACTTTGCCCCTTTACAAAAGTAATTTGACTTTAATTCAAATTTAAATTTAAAAAATGCACATAAAGAAACCCTAATGTGATGTCATCCCTCCAAAGGGTGACGTTTTGGCACTTCTTTCAAATCGTTGGAGTGGCGAGAGGAATTCGTTGGGCCTTCTAGGGCCTCCCTCTCATGCACTGGGTCTTCCTCCTTCAAGCCAAGCCCTCTTCAATCAAAAGGTGCCAAGTGTCCATCTTTGTTGAGTTTTGTACCTTGGGAGGTGTTCCCCATGTGCTTGTGACCTCCTTAGCACATGAGGGAAGGACATTACACTTTGTGCCTTGTA
>ML803937.1:0-29914 GCA_009831015.1 Picea engelmannii
AAAAAAAAAACCAAATCTAGCCACTGTCCATCAAAGAAATATCAAGTGACATGAGAGAGCCCTCTCTGAGTTGAGAAGGCTAGTGCCCAGCTCTGAAGTTGATTGAAACAGTTACCTCTGGCGTTTGTCTATTCAGCTGGACAAAATTTACAGAGTGTTAACAGAAAGAACAACTATTGGAATATGAATGAGAACAAAAATCAAAAGAAAATTAAGTTTCAAAAACCATCAAGAAAACAGAACAAATCATTATTGACTTGAATATTAAACTCCAAGAAGAAAAAAAAATTGAAGAGGTCTTAAGTAAACAACGAGACTATGAAAAGTAGAGGTTGAAATTGTTTTTCTAAAAAGAGAACTTGAAAAAGAAAACAACCAATCAAGATTTGAAAACAGTTCAGGAATCTTGGATGATATTCTTAACAATCAAAGATCATCAAGTAATAATATGGGACCGAGTTATGAAAAAAAGAATTCTAACAAAGGATATAACTCTACATCTCAGAAAATTGACAAAAATCCAAATAGTTATGCAGTTGCTCTTCACAACTCTTTCAAAAAGGAAGACAACAATATTAAGACTTATTCTAATAAAAAAAAATCTACTCTCCCTTCAAAAGAAAATGAATATAGAAGGAATACAACTACATGAAGAACTCACCCAAAAAGGTTTCAGCATCTCTTTCTCGGCTATTGCTTCTATTGCAATAATTTTGGGCATAAAACATTACATTGTAGAGCTTATGGAAAGAACACTTATAAAAATGATCAAAGATATGGTTATAAGAACAACAAGAATAATAATGATAATCAAGAGAATAAAAACTATAATTCACTCTGTCAATTACAAGATTACAATATTGAATGCCACAAATGCAACAATTATGGTAAAAAATCTAGTGATTGTAGACTACCAAAGCTTCCCATAAAAACTTCCAAAATTCAAGAAGAAAATCATAAGAAGGCATGGAGAAGAAAATTTGAAGTACAAAGAAAGAAAGATGATGAAGATATTGCACCTAAAATTGATAAAGTTGATAATAGGAGAAGGATGGGTGAAGTTCCTAATCAGGAATGTGAAAATCAATTTTTTGCATATGAAGTGGATCAAGCTCAAGAAAGGAGAGTTCCTAAGGAAGAACTTGACACAATTGCAAATCTTGATGATGTCCTGCAAATCAATACTCCATTTGCCAATGAAAGAAAAATGCAAAAATAAAATTATAAACAAGAAAATGAAGAAGCTTTTGTTACACAAAACAATGGTGATGATTATGAACTCTCAAAAGAAGATCAACTAGTAGAATTGAGGGATGAAGATCTTGGAAGGTTTCCAATTTTATTTTGATGATCTACTAAACTCCCCCTCAACATAAAATACAAAGAAAAGAAAGGAAGGAAGGTTGAGTGGAAAACTCGACTACAACCCAAGGACAATTTACTTTGAAACAATCATTGAAGTATTAAAAAGGGGTTCATAGACTCGTGAAACAATTTCTGAGATCAGAAATAGAGTAGTGACAATAATAATGTGTTAAAGTAAATCTACATCATTGAACTTATCTAAGATTTAGGTTGACAATGTTTAGTAAAGCCATGTTGAGGAAGCTTCCTTAATCATGTTGAGTACATGGGGTCATTTATTCTACATTCAATCAAATGAGAATGAATCATATCAGATGAGGCCCATTTTATCAAATATAAAATATGAAACACATCTTAGGTTGTATTTTCATTGTAGTCATCTTACAAGTGGGATTTGACCGACACTCCTCTTCAAAACCGTGTGGGAGAATTATATTTATTTGTGTGGTTCTTAGAGACCTATCCTTACTCCTATTATTTTTGAAGATATGTGACTGCAAATCACTTGATTACAGTTCATTGGAATTCATACTACCTTGTATGTATTTTCCCAAAAGCTGTTAAGAAATGATAAATTCCCATCATAACCTTGTCAATGCATTAGACATGATGGATTCCGCTGCAACAAAACTAGAGTTGATCCAAAGTGGGAAGAAATAAATAAGAAATGGATATGAAACGAAAGCAGTGGAAGTCCCAAAGCCACCCCAACATATAAAGAAACCGAAAAATGATCTCTAAGACAACAATCGGGAGAACACGCTTGTTGCATTACCCTGCAGATTTTAACAATGGTGACAAAGTTATGACTAATGAGAAAGTGGCAACGACCGAGTGGAGTAGGGACAACAAAGATGAGGTGTTGATTTCTTTTATTAAGAGGGTCGTTTGACTGCTTGCTGCATCGATTTGGAGGTTGAAATTACTAGGAATGGAAATAACCAGGAGAATACTAACAATATCAAGGGTTATAAGCGCTCGAGTATTTTGAGTAAAATAAATCTTGACGAATTTCAAACCAACGCGAAGATTGATGTTTTTAGGGAAGAGATTTCTGAACTTATGCTATAGAAGGATACTTCCACAAAGTGGAACAAGTTGAAAAATTATTTGACTATCCTTAAAGGGCCACCATAGGAATGGATTGAAGGACCGACTGCAATCTCAGTATCATGAACTGAATGTGAAGAAAAACTTGATGACAAATTTGACCATTCCCTTGAAATTTGTTGGGAATTATAAACTGATGTCAATAGAAGACACTTCAGAACTTTTTTTGGTATGAATAATCAAGGAAGGCCTATGAGGATTGTTCAAAATAAACAATGAATATGTTGGTATGAAAACTCCTTGAAATCTGTCCATAAAGATGAATGAACAACCTGAACTATGATGTAACCTTCAACAATTGAATCAAATTTAAAAAGGCTATCAACCTTGTTAATTCACATAAAGCAACCAACATTCTCTTAGATGATGCTATTCCTAAAAGAATGAGAAACCTATGAAGAGGTTATTGAGCAAAAATCATGGTTTGAGGAGCTACAATACAACAACAAATGAAAGGAACAATTTAATCTTGTTTCTAAAGGACAAAATTTGAAGCTCATTTTTGCAGATTCGGAGGATTGTGGTAGGGAATTGATTTAACATATGTTGAAAAAGGTCTAGTTTCTCTGGAAAGGTATTGATTGTCTAGAATTAACAACAACAGGATATATTTTAGAAGGAGAATATTTGACTCGAGGAGTCGCACAGGTTTAAGCAAAGATGAATGTTTTGCAAAACAAGTTATTAGACTGGTTTATGAGAATGACAGCTATGTTTGTTGACTATATTTTTTGTCAACACGTACTTAGCCAACAAAACATTGACATGATCCTCCTTATTTCAAATTGCTTCCGCAAAATTACTCCCACTCTCATTAAAATTAGTGCAATGCACTCGGAAAAATATTCGTGGCACTTAAGCATGGCCCTCTTCCCACTCCTTGCATTATTCACACCGTCTAATTTTTCATATTTACCAAATATTTTTGAATCCTTATACATTGCATCTTGTGATGTTACACCTCCTTTCAAACCTTCTAACTACAATTTTATCTTAAAATATTATACCATAACTTTAAGTTGTAATTTTGGACACTTTTTCATGACATACCATAACCTAATCATAACCTAATTATGTTATTACATAGCCATGCTATTTCACTTTATTAATTATATTATTACATAGCCATGCTCTTTCACTTTATTAAGAACATGTGATGGACATAGCCATGTTCTTTCACTTTATTAAGAACATGTGATGGATTTGATTTTATTAACTTACTCCATCCCATGCTTTTTATTCCATATCTTATACCATGCCCTTTCTGGTTAAGACCTCGTCACCACTTCTGGTCATGCTAAAAACAAACATATATTATATTTTGCTTTTTATTCCATATCTTATACCGTGCCCTTTTTAGTTAAGACCTCATCACCACTTTTGGTCATGCTAAAAACAAACATATATTATATTTTTTTCATTAGTTGCAATCTTCTTTTTACATCACTCACGTTTGCATAACGCACCTTTCCAGAAATACATCTCATATCTTTCTTGATATTTTAATAAATATTATACCTTTTTGGATTATCTCTTTGGCATTATCCTCATGCCATATCATAAGCAAAGATATTGTTATGACAATATTATGGTGATACATGAGCTTAGTGGGATTCCATTTACCCTTTGGACCCACGCCTACTTGGATTTATATAAAACGTTGACAAGGCATGGAACAAAGGATATAAAAGGTCATGGTAAATTTGGGGATGTGTAACCAAATTATTTCTTGAAGCGCCATTGTTAAGATCAACTTGGCTTGTATCACTTACGCAACAATTGTTTGGTCATTAACAATATAAAGTAACGACCATCCCTGCAATGATCATAATTTTTTTTATTGACTGGAACAAAGTGGCATGTCACTGTTACTGGTGAAATTCATGGTTTGATTTCATTTGATAAAAGATCGAAGGTCATTACTGCTGGAAGTTGATATATAAAGAAATTATAGTTCCTTGTTCTGGTAATTCATACTTGCTTTGGTTTACACCATAGTAGATGTGTAAGAGAAATCCATGGATTCACTTGAATAAATTTGGCCAAGCTATTTATTATACAAATGACGCATATACCTATAGTGGTATTAGCTCATTGAACTTTGTAATAGATACATAAGACTTTTGAAAAAAACAACATTATTCATGGCTAAAAGAAGCTTCGTAATTATCAATTTTATCAAGACATTGGCCCCATGGCTTGTCCCGTTCGACCACATTCATGCTAGGTTTCGATGCTAAATCAATGATATACAACAACAAATAAATTCTGATTTCAGTGATTACGATGGCATCTAAAAGTTATTAAATTTGGGAGCCATTATATAAGCCATGTAAACGTATTTTATATACCAACATTAAGGTGTGAGGCTATCAAAACGTAGATAAAAGGAGTAACGAAATTTCCTAGAAAATATCCTTTTATCAAAACAAATGAAGGTGGTTTTAGCTCGTATGAGATCAAATTCGTTAACCTCAAATGACCATAACCAACAGAACCGCCCATGAAATAATATAAAGGAGGCAGCCTGCAACCAACCATAAGGGAAAACTTGGAGAAGTATGCTTGGAGTGCAGTGAGGTTTTCCTCTTTAAAATTATCATTCATCCTCTATGATTTTAGCAGGGATTGATGGAATTGTTGGCAGCAGGGAGTCTTGTGAAGCACCGAACAAATGAGGCGAGGATGAGCTTTGTTGGTTCTCATAAGGTGAATAGTTTACTTGTCAGTTTGTTGTATTTAAGCCTGATTTTCTTTCAGCGCTAATCAATTTCTGATATGCAGGTTTTCACCTTGTGTTAGCACCACCATTGCTCCATTCCATTTTGGCTCAGCTTTTCTCTTTCTTTCACTCTTGGTTTTACTATTTTAACTATGTTCTAGAATGGCTAAAGGCTAAATCCCTGGCCCAAGTCTACACAAAGATTTGCAAATTCTGAAACTCCAAGATTGTATGGGGAACATTTTTAATTAAAGATCAAAGACCATTACACTCTAAAACTGTTTCTTTATTTATTTTCTTTTTAAATCTCACTTTTTTTCATCTTTTCTTAATACACACTAAAAATAAAAATTAAAAGACAAACAAACAAAATATGTATATAAGTTTCATTCATTTTTTTATTAGCTTGTTTTAATATGTACAAAGTTTTTATTTTGTTTACTATTTTAGTTTTCTTATTATTTTTCACACTGCAACTTCTAAAAGAAAATTTAAAAAATATCACATCACTATAGTGTTACTATTTTGTAGCCTTTAAACTAATTTCTTGTTTCATAAACTTTTTTTTAATTGAATCACTTTAGCACTAATATAGTTGTATTAACTTTTCATTAGTTTTGTTTTAGATATTTTCTTACAAAATAAATACAAAATTATTATAATGTTATAGTCTTTCTTGTACATTTCCTTTAGTTGTTTAATTTCTTTTAAGATTTAATTTTGTTATTTCAATTTTAGGAACTCATACATAAAAGCATAAAAAACAAATATTTTTAAAAAGAAAATACAAAGCAAATGGATTTCATGCTTGGACTTTATGTTAGAGAAGATTTAGCTTGGAGTTCAATGTGTTTCCTTGTTGGGGCTCTAAACCCAGGGTGACACTCCCATCTCTTCCCGCCTAACCCACGGGGGATCAAAATGTTGGTGTTAGAGACTCTCTAGTCCCTTGACATCAACAATGTCCTTATCCAATTAATTTGCACAAGATTCATGAGAAAATGAGTACATGGACAAGGGGAGCATAACCTCAGGTGGAGCAAAGAAACATCATTTCTTCCATTGATGTCAAAAGGGGAGGATAAATAGTAAAACACAATTAAGATTGAAAATAAGGGGGTTTTGCTTTGTTGCCATCAATGCCAAAGGGGGAGAATGTTGGATATTTGTTGTTTTCATTGATGTCAAAATGGGGTCAACATGGTCAATATGGTATTGAGACAGAATATTGGAGAGAGTGTTATGACATTTCCATTGAGGGTAGCATGGTCTATAACTTTGTCCATGTTGAGAGCTTGATTAATGTCCATGTATTCATATCAATGTCCCAACAAAAGTTTATGTTGAAATGTGTTACTGGCATCCATTCACTGAAGAAGCAATTAAAAAAATAAAGAGGGTAAATGGATAATTTAATATGGATCCATACAAGTCACATGTGAAGAAGTTAATAAGGGTTTATTGAAAAAATGACACTGGAAATGAGAGATGTCCCAACAAAATTTATTTTTCATCCTTGAAGATATCATGGAAGAATTCAATATTTACTCCATTAAGTTTGTGTCTTCATTAAAATCCCAATCATCAATTCAGGAATAGAAAAATTTATAGAAAGTTCAAAATTGACATCTCATACTATGATTCGAGAAGCACCTAATTCACATCCTCTCAACCCAGCCATCGTTTCCATTTCCAAGAACGTCGAAGACTTGGGGGTGACACTTAGCAGTACTGCATACAAAAAAAATGTTCTTTTTCATTTGGCAGAGTCAACAATGTTGATCGAATTGGACAACGATGAGAATATTGGTTGAGGTTGATCATTGATCAGAAGGGAAGCATGATCAAACGACCCATATCGAATTCACATTTTAAAATAACATGATCGTTAATTCACTAACACAAACCTTAAGAATCAATTCAAATCTGCCCTCATATTTTTTGTGTCCATCGTCGATTGGATCAAATGGTGCACAATCATTCTGGGTTTGGTTGGCAGTTGACTAGAGTAAAAAAACACTTGGACCCCAAGATTTTATCTAAACCATTTTATATTATTTCGAGTCCACTGTTGTTCAAGATCGGACGACACTCGTTATTTCACATTATGTTGAGTATTGACCAGAGTCAAAATAGACTGAGACACGAAAATATAATTCAAATACACCTGCATATTATTCATCCATCGTCGACTACAGAGACTATAATCAACAATGATAGTGACAAATTGGGAACCATTGCCAGATCTAGCACCAAAATAATGGTTGATGTTGTTGCAACTGGTGTAATTGTTAGCATGATAGAAAAATTCATGGTGGGTGCTACTTTTCATATATTATTAAACAGATTCTGACGACCGAACATAACTATTACACCTCAAAATTACTCACTTCAATAGTGTCGCAAGTGTCGTCATTACAAGTGTTGTAAGTGTCGCATCTTGTCTGCAAGTGTCGCATCTTGTCTGCAAGTGTCGCATCTTGACTACAAGTGTTGCAAGTGTCACAAACATCATACTGCCATCTTGCCTATGTTGTGCCTCTAATGACATCACAAAGATACTTAAGACACCTCAAAGGCTAGTTTGGAAGAAGAGAAATCACTTGACAGGAAGTACAAGCCTTTTTCCATTGGAAAAACCACTCAAAAAATGAATTTTGGAGAGGAGCACTCCCCTGCCCACTGTCAGGGAGTGTTGTCGCTCCTTGAGCCTCTTTGGGGGAGTGTTTGAGCGCCCTGGGCACCCTTTTGGGGGAGTGCTGCCCTTTTTTTAGAAAATTATGGGTTTGTTGAGGCAAATAAGGGAAGAATCCCTCAATTCCTGAAGGTAGTTGGATTTGAATAGATGGTCAAGGCATGATCTTAGGGGAGATCCTCAACTGAAGGAGAGGAATCCTCAACTCATCCCAAAGATCTCTCAACTGGTTGGACCTCTCCAAGGTTATATAAGGAGACCTTCTCATGGTGAAAGGTACAATGGAGATTGAGAATTATACCTAACTTATGCTCTCATAAGAAGGTATTGACATGAAAAAGATTGGAGGTATGGAACCTATGATCTCATAGGCAACATACAGAAAACACAAGGAGGATTGAGAATTATACCTAACTTATGATCTCATAAGAAGGTATTGACAATGGAGGTTGATAATTATATCAAAATTTTGATCTTATGAGTGAGATGTCATCAAATCAATAAGTGGAGATTATTGGAGCAAAGGGGTTGGACAAGGAGAACTGGAAGAAGTTGTTGCACCTTCATTCAAAGGATTGTAAGTACTTTTACTTGTTCTCATTAATAATCAATGCTTGGCATGTTTCTTTCAAACTTGTGCTTGTTCCATATGAGTTTGTCCGCAGTAGATGGATCTATGTTTGAGATAATCTCAGTAGAGTAGGAAGTCTTTTATACCTTTGTTTGTTTTACAGGACCTATCAGGGAGCTCAGGATCGAAGCTCAGCCTGGACTTTGCAAGGACAAATGTCGCTAATAAGGTACATATCTTTCTCCTTCTCTTTCATTTATTAGCTTGATTAGATCTAAAAGGAAGTCAGTGTCCATGTTAATCACTTTTCTGTCTTGGCCTTAGGAGTCTAGAGACCAAGAGGGAATCCAGTTATCCGCAGGGGGATTCACCTACAACAAAAATTGGCGACTCCAATGGGGAGGAGCTCTGATTTTTGTTTCCATTCCCAGATCTTATTTTGGCCCTTTTCCCACTGATTTCATATTCTCCACATTGTCTTTTTTATTCTTAGATTTGTTTGATTGCTTCTTTATGTCATCGGGATCACCCCGATAGACTGAATTTTCTTGAATTTTTGAGTTTTGGGGAACTTTTATGAGATTTTGTAGCAGAGCGCTATCCTTCCCTTGTTAGCAGAGCTCCAACACTCCCTGGTGGTATTACACAGAGTGTTGGAGAACTTTGGTACCCCTTACACCATAGCACTATCCCATTTTCAGTGAAAAACCCTCTAGTTTTTCAATTTCTAGGTTCAGTTTTGTCTTTTGCATTTTCTCAGAGTCTCATACTCTTAGTCCATCTCTGTCATTGGCTTTCAACACCCTATTTTCTAAGGATTCATCCTCTTTTGTTTGTCTTTTTTTACATTTGTCCTTACTTTGCAATGACTCTTTGTCCTTGACGATTTGGAGTCAATTTGTCGTTTTCTTCTCATTTATCTGAATGAGTGAAAACTTTGTAAGGAGTTTCAAACATATTTTGTACTTTTCTTTCTGATCTTTGAGTCATCTTGTCCAAGCTATTTTTCCTTCCTTTTGAGTTTTTGTCTTTCTGTTTCTTGTTTGATCACAACAAGGGTGTCTTTTGGTTTATGTGAAGTTTGCTTCCAGATTGCTTAAAACTCACAACTCTTGAAGTCCGATTAGCATAAGAAGCTTTACATCTACTGGTTATCAATCACATACAAACATTTTAGCATTGCATTGGATTCCTTATTGAGGACTATTGCATGAGGTCATTGCATCTTAGTGTTTGACAGTGAAAAGAGAATCCTTCTCCTTCCCTTAATTAGACATTCATTGAAAGAAAAGATTGTTTATCATTTCTTATGCATGTTTTGGGAACTGAGTCATAATATCATCAGTTTTCACTCTCATACACCTCTGAGTAAACAACAGCCACTAAAATCAACACTTAACTAAAATTTATTAGACTTTTTACATCTTTGTTAGCAAACCTACATTAGTTTAAGGTGTAGGGCTTTGGAATAGGTTGAAAGGATAACTTTCCAAAGCTATCAAACAAACTTAGCATCTTGCGATAGGGAGAGAAAATCCAATTGTCGTATAGGCTTTCTAGGATCCCCCTCTCACACAGGGGTTACGCACGAGGTCACATTCGGGTGAGTTACAAAGATTATCCCTTCGTGGTTCAACTGTTTGTAGATGTTCGATCGTATATTGGGGGTCACTTGAGGGTATACCCACGATTATGTGTGGGACCCTCTCGAGTTGATTTTGGACTTGTTATCCTACCCATATGTTCAGATCGAACTGTCAAATGTACCCGCCCAGGGGCTGATTGCGAATTGGTGACCTTAGTAGCCATAATTTTTAGGGTCTTACACGAGGTGACGATGAAGGGAAGTCTCACTGTACCTGGAACAGACGTTGGTCAATCTCACTCAGGCTCCTTGGAGGGTAAATCCACAATTACTGTATGGAAGCTTGCACCAAGGCGTAAGTCCATTAAGTAGGCCGCCAACGTAACTTATCCACCCGCTCAATCCCCGCCCCTTCCTATTTTGATCTCGCGACGTTGGATTTCATCACCAACTAGTGGTTTCATTGTGGGAAGGTTTTGTTCGATTGTTTGCTTCTCAGATTCATAGCATGTGTTGGTTGTGTTACTTAGTGGACCTTAGGTCTAGTCAGTGTTAATGGCATCAAATCCTGGGAGTACCAGTGGAGGAACCCCTTCTCCTGGGGAGCCTTATACCTTTCCTTCATTTGGAAACTTTGGTCCTCCGTATATTACCACACTGAGTCTTCCAGGACTCACCATCGGATTACCGTTTTGGTTGTTCCCCGCTCCAGTGATCTCGAATCCTCCCAATGTTTCAACTGCACCTAATACTTTAGATATTAGTACACCACCCGCACATCCACCTCATGTCGATTTTTCGCCTTCTTCACCCATTAAGTCTCCTTCCCTTTCTCCTTCTTTGCCTAGTGAAATCTCTAAAGCAAGTAGCCAGGTTGATTAGAAGAAGAAGAAACGGAAAGAGAAGAAGAAGAAGAACCTGAAAAAGACCAAGGCTCCAACAACATCAAATGTTGAAACCCAGCAACCAGTTATTGCTAATAGTACTGGGGGTGTTGATGAGGTCAACAAGATTAAAATAAAGAATCTGAAGCCCAAATTCCCTTGCAGTCTTTGTAAGGGTGACCACTTTCTAAGGGATTTCCCTGGTATTCCCAAGGTCTTAGAAATGTGGTCCTCCACGTCATCGGCCTTTGTCGGTCATGTCGATGATACCCCATCAACTAGTGATGTTAAGGTTGGTAAGAAGAAGACAACTATCAAATTTCCTTGTATGTTATATGCAAAGGTGATCATTATTCTCACCTTTGTCCTCGTATGGACAAGGCTTCTTCTCTTTTGGAAAAACTTCAACTTCAAAAAGGTTATCGCAAGATTTCTCCCAACCCATCGTTAGTTGATGGACTGATCAATCCGGTTCCATCCCCGGTCAATCCGGTTGATCAGGTGGTCAATCTAGTTTCATCCTCGGTTGAACCACTCACTGAAGTAGCTTATCCAGTTCCATCATCGGTCAACCCCACTCTTCATCTATAGAGTGAAACCCAAGTGACTAATCCAGTTTCTTCCTCAGTCAGTCTCACCCTTCATCTGAAGAGTGTTAAAGTAGTTGATCTGGTTCTATCCTCGGTCGATCCCACTCTCCCATTAGAGAGTGACACCAAAGTGGTCGATCCGTTTCCACCCGTCAACCCCATTCTCCCCTTGGAGAATGAAACCCAAGTGGTCAATCTAGTTTTGTCATCGGTCGATCCCACTCCTCCTTTGATGAGTGCCAAAGTGGTTGATCCAGTCCCTTCCTCGGTCAGTCCCACCCTTCCTTTGAAGAGTGCCTGCGTGGTTGATCCAATCCCATCATCAGTCAATCCCATTCTTCCTCTGAAGAGTACCTATGTGATCGATCTGATCCCATCATCGATCGATCCTACTCTCCCTCTAGAGAGTAAACCCGATACTGCCCACATTTTTCTCGTTGATACAGAATCTACCATGCTGGGGGGCATTCCTCATTCTCCCGTGAAACCCCCTCCAAGCAATGAGGCCATCCTTTTTGATTGGGGTGTGCTAACTGGACCTTGTCTTCCCTCTCACATTCCTTTCCAGATTACAGTACAGGTTTGTGGTCAGGACGTTCCTCAAACGTTGATAGATGAAGGTGTGTCTGTTAGTATTTTGTCCTTTGTTGCTTAACACGCTTTGGGTTGTCCTCAGCTTGTGTCGGTTACACAGAATTTGTTAGCTTTTAACAGAAGAACTAGTCAACCTTTAGGGACCCTTCCTTAGTTTTCGGTAACTTTGGCAGGGAAAATTTTCTTTATTGATGTCATGGTAGTCTGAGACCCCTTGGATTTCGCTTTACTGATGTCATGGTAGTCTGAGACCCCTTGGGTGAGATTATTGATGTCATGGTAGTCTGAGACCCCTTGGGTGAGATTATTTCTATTCCATGAAAGCTATTGTGTCCACTCTTTTTCGTGTGATATCTTTCCCTCGCGATGGAAGAATTGTGACTATTGATCAACTTTCATTCATTGGTCTTGACTGGATTACCTCCCTAAATGGTTCTTATATGCAGACAGTATCGCCCCCGCCACATGTTAATTATGTGGCGTTGTCTCCTATGACTTCAACTTCTAACGATTTGGATCCCGTAGTTGACATGGTGATCTCTTCAGTAGGGCTATTGGAGCCTGATCCCCTTACCCCTATCGTGGCCCTCGACATGTGTTCCTTCCAGAGTGATTTTCTTCCATCCAATGAAGATCTCTTGGAAGCCATGACCAAGTTTTGTCCCTTGACATGGTGTTCTTCCAGAGCATTATTTTATTGGAAGCCATGATCAAGAAGAGTGCACGAGCATAGTTTCTCTTCTTAGTGGTAAGTTCGTTAAAAAATGAAACAGAGGTCACGAGCATAGTTTCTCTTCTTTGTAGAAATCTCGTTAAAAAATGAAACAGAGGTTACGAGCATAGTTTCTCTTCTCTGTAGAAATCTCGTTAAAAAATGAAACAGAGGTTACGAGCATAGTTTCTCTTCTCTGTATCAAGCTCGTTAAAAAATGAAACAGGGGTCATGAGCATAGTTTTCCTCTCTGTAGCAAGCTCGTTAAAAAATGAAACAGAAGCTTTGAGCATAGTTTTCTTCTTTGTAGTAAGCTCATTAAAAAATGAAACAACAATCTGGGGATTGAACTCGGAGCCTTGAGCATAGTTATTTTTCTATGTCAAGCTCGTTAAAAAATGAAATAGTCACCTCTCTTGAACCTTCTTTTCATCCACTCTTATCCTTTTTCTCTATTTATTAGAGAAATTGGTGACAACCTCAATGTCGGTGAATGAATTGAAGCTTGGAGGGCATGTCTCCAGCCTTTGATGATCATTATGGAGTTAAATCACTAGCTTTCAAGCTGGGGGCATACCGAGCTTAGTCTTTGTTCTTTCTCATGCTCGTAAATACATGAGAATGCAATTGGGTAAACTTTTATCTCTTTTTAGAACCCGCATGGACACAAGAAAAAGGAACCCCCTGGAGTCTTCTTTAAACTCTTTTTAGACTCTCTAAACATGAAAATATTGTTGAGTGATCTTGCTTCCTTTCCCACTCGTTAAAAGGTTTGAAAGGGCATCTTTCGAGTGATAATTTATCTCTTTTTCGGCCTTGCGAGACTAACATTACGAAAAAGGACAACATTGGAGTCGTATTTAAGTTGCTTTCAGACTCTCTAAATATGAAAAACCACTGAGTTTACCTTCTCTGGACTCGTTAAATGATCACACATTGAAGGGCTCATATGAGATCGAACCCTTACTTCTTCCATTTCTTTAAACAAAGTAAGAGGTACTTACCGAAGGTGAGTCATATCGAGCATGTGTTACCCTCTTCGAGCTCGTTAAATTAAAAATAGGTACTTGTCTATCTGGATGGGGGGGAAATTGAAAGAAGCAAGCCAAGCAGTTTTTTGAGAACACTACCAGTAACTCTTACGGTTGCCCTTGAACACGACACTTTGTCTTTGCACACATTTTAATCCACTGAACCTCTGCACTAAGCCAATTCTCTGAGTTTATTTTACTCCTTTGGGTCACCTGACGAAATTCACAGCATCCACTGCATCATCAAGTTTTGGTCCATGTCACGTTTCTGCTGATGTGCCTCAATGTTCAAGGGAAGTATCTACCTCGAGAATCAGCCATCACAAATATCTTGTTTCAATACCTGTGTCAGTCCATGTTCATTTGATCTACCAATTACATCTCTGTGTCATTTTCGTGTTGTTGATGGGGGATACATCAAGGCCCTCCTTCGACGAGTCTATTCCTGTCGACTTCAACACATTATCCAGGAGCTAGACTTAGAAACCAGTTAGTACCTTGGGACCTGCATGCCTCAATGGCAGGCCTCCTCATGTCCGACAGTGGGTTTACATCATTGACCTCTGATCGGATGATTCCACAGATGTTCGACTTCAACTCATCTATTCACATTCATTGGAATGTACTAGAGTACCTTGGGAATCATTGACATCAATGGTGATCTCCCTCACATTTGTTAACGGTTTACATCATTGACCGGTAATCAAGTGGTTTCTACCATGTTCGACATCAGGACATCTATTCACATGGTTAGATTCATACTACATTGGGATCGGTAAGAAGACCTTGGGTTGATTCATCACTCTTATATGTACTTTGCCCAGGTTGCGAAAGAATTCTTTTGAACTATGACACACATATTGTTACATAGATCCACCTTGTATTGGTCGTGGCTATGTCTTGTCATCTCGTAGATCCACTGTTTATTCTGCATGGATACGATCAGTTCATGCCATAGGAGTATAGATCCACATTGTATTCGTGGTGGCTATACCATTTTGTCAATATAATTATGGATCTGCAGTGTATTTTATGGCAGCCATACTTAAAAAGGCTTTATCACTCAAGCATAGGTATGCCTGCCTTGGGTTTTGAAACATGTCATAATATTTGTTTGATGGTTGTGTGCAGATTTTTTCGGTTTCTCTGCATCCATACCCTTTCTTGAAAAAGTCTACAAAGTACTTCAGTCATCATCATCTTCTAACTTCGTACTTTGGGGGGCAATCTATTACACCTCAAAATTACTCACTTCGATAGTGTCGCAAGTGTCGTCATTACAAGTGTTGTAAGTGTCGCATCTTGTCTGCAAGTGTCACATCTTGACTACAAGTGTTGCAAGTGTCACAAACATCATACTGCCATATTTCCTATGTCATGCCTCTAACGACATCACAAAGACACTTAAGACACCTCAAAGGCTAGTTTGGAAGAAGAGAAATCACTTGACAGGAAGTACAAGCCTTTTTCCATTGGAAAAACCACTCAAAAAATGAAGTTTGGAGAGGAGCGCTCCCCTGCCCACTGTCAGGGAGTGCTGGTGCTCCCTGAGCCTCTTTGGGGGAGTGTTTGAGCGCCCTGGGCACCCTTTTTGGGGAGCGCTACCCTTTTTTTAGAAAATTCTAGGTTTGTTGAGGCAAATAAGGGAAGAATCCCTCAATTCCTGAAGGTAGTTGGATTCGAATAGATGGTCAAGGAATGATCTTAGGGGATATCCTCAACTGAAGGAGAGGAATCCTCAACTGATCCCAAATATATCTCAAGTGGTTGGACCTCTCCAAGGTTATATAAGGAGACCTTCTCATGGTGAAAGGTACAATGGAGATTGAGAATTATACCTAACTTATGATCTCATAAGAAGGTATTGACATGAAAAAGATTGAAGGTATGAAACCTATGATCTCATAGACAACATACAGAAAACACAAGGAAGATTGAAAATTATACCTAACTTATGATATCATAAGAAGGTATTGACAATGGAGGTTGAGAATTACATCAAACTTGTGATATTATGAGTGAAATGTCATCAAGAACATGTGATGGACTTGACTTTATTAACTTACTCCATCCCATGCTTTTTATTCCATATCTTATACCATGCCCTTTTTGGTTAAGACCTCGTCACCACTTCTGGTCATGCTAAAAACAAACATATATTATATTTTGCTTTTTATTCCATATCTTATACCATGCCCTTTTTGGTTAAGACCCCATCACCACTTTTGGTCATGCTAAAAACAAACATATATTATATTTTTTTCATTAGTTGCAATCTTCTTTTTACATCACTCACGTTTGCATAACCCACCTTTCCAAAAGTACATCTCATATCTTTCTTGATATTTTAATAAATATTATACCTTTTTGGATTATCTCTTTGGCATTATCCTCATGCCATATCATAAGCAAAGATATTGTTATGACAATATTATGGTGATACATGAGCCTAGTGGGATTCCATTTACCCTTTGGACCCACGCCTACTTGGATTTATATAAAACGTTGGCAAGGTGTAAAGGATATAAAAGGTCATGGTAAATTTGGGGATGTGTAACCAAATCATTTCTTGAAGCGCCATTGTTAAGATCAACTCGGCCTTCTATCACTTACGCAACAATTCTTTGGTTATTAACAATATGAAGTAATGACCATGTCTATAACGATCATAAATTTTTTTATTGACTGGAACAAAGTGGCATGTCACTGTTACTGGTGAAGTTCATGGTTCGATTTCATTTGATAAAAGATCAAAGGTCATTACTGCTGGAAGTTGATATATAAAGAAATTATAGTTTCCTTTTTCTAGTAATTCATACTTGCTTTGGTTTACACCATAGTAGATGTGTAAGATAAATCCATGGGTTCACTTGAATAAATTTGGCCAAGCTATTTATTATACAAATGACGCATATACCTATAGTGGTATTAGCTCATTGAACTTTGTAATAGATACATAAAACTTTTGAAAAAAACAACATTATTCATGGCAAAAAGAAGCTTCGTAATTATCAATTACTCTTTTGTAGTCTTTAAACTAATTTCTTGTTTAATAAACTTTTCTTTTAATTGAATCACTTTAGCACTAACATAGTTATATTAAAATTTCATTAGTTTTGTTTTAGATATTTTCTTACAAAATAAATACAAAATTTTTATAAAGTTATAGTCTTTCTTGTACATTTCCTTTAGTTGTTTAATTTCCTTTAAGATATAATTTTGTTATTTCAATTTTAGGAACTCGTACATAAAAGAATAAAAATAAAATATTTTTAAAAAGAAAATACAAAGCAAATGGATTTCATGCTTGGACTTTATGTTAGAGGAGATTTCGCCCGGAGTTCAATGTGTTTCCTTGTTGGGGCTCTAAACCCAAGGTGACACTCTCGTATCTTCCCGGATAACCCACAGGAGGTCGAGATGTTGGTGTTAGAGACTCTCTAGTCCCTTGACATCAACAATGTCCTTATCCAATTAATTTGCACAAGATTCATGAGAAAATGAGTACATGGACAAGGGGAGCATAACCTCAGGTGGAGCAAAGAAACATCACTTCTTCCATTGATGTCAAAAGGGGAGGATAAATAGTAAAACACAATTAAGATTGAAAATAAGGGGGTTTTACTTTGTTGCCATCAATGCCAAAGGGGGAGAATGTTGGATATTTGGTGTTTTCATTGATGTCAAAATGGGGTCAACATGGTCAATATGGTATTGAGACAGAATATTGGAGAGAGTGTTATGACATTTCCATTGAGGGTAGCATGGTCTATAACTTTGTCCATGTTGAGAGTTTGATTAATGTCCATGTATTCATATCAATGTCCCAACAAAAGTTTATGTTGAAATGTGTTACTGGCATCCATTCACTGAAGAAGCAATTGAAAAAACAAAGAGGGTAAATGGATAATTTAATATGGATCCATACAAGTCACATGTGAAGAAGTTAATAAGGGTTTATTGAAAAAATGACACTGTAAATGAGAGATGTCCCAGTAAAATTTATTTTTCATCCTTGAAAATATCATGGAAGAATTCAATATTTACTCCATTAAGTTTGTGTCTTCATTAAAAATCCAATCATCAATTCAGGAATAGAAAAATTTATAGAAAGTTCAAAATTGACATCTCATACTATGATTCGAGAAGCACCTAATTCACATCCTCTCAACCCAGCCATCGCTTCCATTTCCAAGAACGTCGAAGACTTGGGGGTGACACTTAGCAGTACTGCATACAAAAAAAATGTTCTTTTTCATTTGGCAGAGTCAACAATGTTGATCGAATTGGACAACAATGAGAATATCGGTCGACGTTGATCATTGATCAGAAGAGAAGCATGATCAAACGACCCATATCGAATTCACGTTTTGAAATAACATGATCGTTAATTCACTAACACGGACCTGAAGAATCAATTCAAATCTACCCTCATATTTTTTGTGTCCATCGTCGATTGGATCAAATGGTGCACAATCATTCTGGGTTTGGTTGGCAGTTGACTAGAGTAAAAAAACACTTGGACCCCAAGATTTTATCTAAACCATTTTATATTATTTCGAGTCCACTGTTGTTCAAGATCGGACGACGCTCGTTATTTCACATTATGTTGAGTATTGACTAGAGTCAAAATAGACTGATATGCGAAAATATGATTCAAATACACCTACATATTATTCGTCCATCGTTGACTAGAGAGACTATAATCAACAATGATATTGACAAATTGGGAACCATTGCCAGATCTAGCACCAAAATAATGGTTGATGTTGTTGCAACTAGTGTAATTGTTAGCATGATAGAAAAATTCATGGTGGGTACTACTTTGCATATTTTATTAAATAGATTCTGACGATCGAACATAACTGTTACACCTCAAAATTACTCACTTCGATAGTGTCGCAAGTGTCATCATTACAAGTGTTGTAAGTGTTGCATCTTGTCCGCAAGTGTCGCATCTTGACTACAAGTGTTGCAAGTGTCACAAACATCATACTACCTTCTTACCTATGTTGTGCCTCTAATGACATCACAAAGATACTTAAGACACCTCAAAGGCTAGTTTGGAAGAAGAGAAATCACTTGACAGGAAGTACAAGCCTTTTGCCTTTGGAAAAACCACTCAAAAAATGAATTTTGGAGAGGAGCACTCCCCTACCCACTGTCAGGGAGTGCTGGTGGTCCCTGAGCCTCTTTGGGGGAGTGTTTGAGCGCCCTGGGCACCCTTTTGGGGGAGTGCTGCCCTTTTTTTAGCAAATTCTGGGTTTGTTGAGGCAAATAAGGGAAGAATCCCCCAATTCTTGAAGGTAGTTGGATTTGAATAGATGGTCAAGGCATGATCTTAGGGGAGATCCTCAACTAAAGGAGAGGAATCCTCAACTCATCCCAAAGATCTCTCAACTGGTTGGACCTCTCCAAGGTTATATAAGGAGACCTTCTCATGGTAAAAGGTACAGTGGAGATTGAGAATTATACCTAACTTATGCTCTCATAAGAAGGTATTGACATGAAAAAGATTGGAGGTATGAAACCTATGATCTCATAGGAAACATACAGAAAACACAAGGAAGATTGAGAATTATACCTAACTTATGATCTCATAAGAAGGTATTGACAATGGAGGTTGATAATTATATCAAAATTATGATCTTATGAGTGAGATGTCATCAAATCAATAAGTGGAGATTATTTGAGAAAAGGGGTTGGACAAGGAGAACTGGAAGAAGTTGTTGCACCTTCATTCAAAGGATTGTAAGTACTTTTACTTGTTCTCATTAATAATCAATGCTTGGCCCATTTCTTTCAAACTTATGCTTGTTCCATATGATTTTGTCCGCAGTAGATGGATCTATGTTTGAGATAATCTCAGTAGAGTAGGAAGTCTTTTATACCTTTGTTTGTTTTACAAGACCTATCAGGGAGCTCAGGATCGAAGCTCAGCCTGGACTTTGCAAGGACAAACGTCGCTAATAAGGTACATATATTTCTCCTTCTCTTTCATTTATTAGCTTGATTAGATCTAAAAGGAAGTCATTGTCCATGTTAATCACTTTTCTGTCTTGGCCTTAGGAGTCTAGAGACCAAGAGGGAATCCACTTATCCGTAGGGGGATTCACCTACAACAAAAATTGACGACTCCAGTGGGGAGGAGCTATGATTTTTGTTTCCATTCCTAGATCTTGTTTTGGCCCTTTTCCCACTGATTTCATATTCTCCACATTGTATTTTTTATTCTTAGATTTGTTTGATTGCTTCTTTATGTCATCAGGATCACCCTGATTGACTAAATTTTCTTGAATTTTTGAGTTTTGGGGAACTTTTATGAGATTTTGTAGCAGAGCACTCTCCTTCCCTTGTTAGCAGAGCTCCAACACTCACTGGTGGTATTACATAGAGTGTTGGAGCACTTTGGTACCCCTTACACTAGAGCACTATCCCATTTTCAGTGAAAAACCCTCTAGTTTTTCAATTTCTAGGTTCGGTTTTGTCTTTTGCATTTGCTCAGAGTCTCATACTCTCAGTCCATCTTTGTCATTGGCTTTCAACACCCTATTTTATAAGGATTCATCCTCTTTTGTTTGTATTTTTTTACATTTGTCCTTACTTTGCAATGACTCTTTGTCCTTGACGATTTGGAGTCAATTTGTTGTTTTCTTCTCGTTTATCTGAATGAGTGAAAACTTTGTAAGGAGTTTCAAACATCTTTTGTAGTTTTCTTTTTGATCTTTGAGTCATCTTGTCCAAGCTATTTTTCCTTCCTTTTGAGTTTTTGGCTTTCTGTTTCTTGTTTGATCACAACAAGGGTGTCTTTTGGTTTATGTGAAGTTTGCTTCTAGATTTCTTAAATCTCACAACTCTTGAAGTCCGATTAGCATAAGAATCTTTACATCTACCGGTTATCAGTCACATACAAACATTTTAGCATTGCATTGGATTCCTTATTGAGGACTATTGCATGAGGTCATTGCATCTTAGTGTTTTACAGTGAAAAGAGAATCCTTCTCCTTCCCTTAATTAGACATTCATTGAAAGAAAAGATTGCTTATCATTTCTTATGCATGTTTTGGGAACTGGGTCATAATATCATCACTTTTGACTCTCATACACCTCTGAGTAAACAACAGCCACTAAAATCAACACTTAACTAAAATTTATCAGACTTTTTACATATTTGTTAGCAAACCTACATTAGTTTAAGGTGTAGGGCTTTGGAATAGGTTGAAAGGATAACTTTCCAAAGCTATCAAACAAACTTAGCATCTTGCGATAGGGAGAGCAAATCCAATTGTCGTATAGGCTTTCTAGGATCCCCCTCTCACACAGGGATTACGCACAAGGTCACATTCAGGTGAGTTACGAATATTATCCCTTCGTGGTTCAACTGTTTGTAGAGGTTGGATCGTATATTGGGGGTCACTTGAGGGTATACCCACGATTATGTGTGGGAGCCTCTCGAGTTGATTTTGGACTTGTTATCTTGCCCATATGTTCGGACCGGATTGTCAAATGTACCTGCCCAGGGGCTGACTGTGAATTGGTGACCTTAGTATCCATAATCTTTAGGGTCTTACATGAGGTGACGATGAAGGGAAGTCTCATTGTACCTGGAACAGACGTTGGTCAAACTCACTCGGGATCCTTGGAGGGTAAATCCACAATTACTATATGGAAGCTTGCACCAAGGTGTAAGTCCATTAAGAAGGTCACCAATGTAACTTATCCACCCACTCAATCCCTGCCCCTTCCTATTTTGATCTCGCGACGTTGGATTTCATCACCAACTAGTGGTTTCATTGTGGGAAGGTTTTGTTCAATTGTTTGCTTCTCAGATTCATAGCATGTGTTGGTTGTGTTACTTAGTGGACCTTAGGTCGAGTCAGTTTTAATGGCATCAAATCCTGGGAGTACCAATGGAGGAACCCCTTCTCCTAGGGAACCTTATACCTATCCTTTGTTTGGAAACTTTGGTCCTCTGTATATTGCCACACTGAGTCTTCTAGGACTCACCATCGGATTACCGGTTTGGTTGTTCCCCACTCTGGTGATCTCGAATCCTCCCAATGTTTCAACTGCACCTAATACTTTAGATGTTAGTACACCACCCACACATCAACCTCATGTCGATTTTTCGCCTTCTTCACCCATTAAGTCTCCTTGCCTTTGTCCTTCTTCGCCTAGTGAAATCTCTAAAGCAAGTAGCCAGGTTGATTAGAAGAAGAAGAAGAACCTGAAAAAGACCAAGGCTCCAACAACATCAGATGTTGAATCCCAACAACCAGTTATTGTTAATAGTATTGGGGGTGTTGATGAGGTCAACAAGATTAAAATAAAGAATCTGAAGCCCAAATTCCCTTGCAGTCTTTGTAAGGGTGACCACTTTCTGAGGGATTGCCCTGGTATTCCCAAGGTCTTAGAAATGTGGTCCTCCACGTCATCGGCCTCTATCGGTCATTTCGATGATACCCCATCAACTAGTGATGTTAAGGTTGGTAAGAAGAAGACAACTATCAAATTTCCTTGTATGTTATGCAAAGGTGATCATTATTCTCACCTTTGTCCTCGTATGGACGAGACTTCCTCTCTTTTGGAAAAACTTCAACTTCAAAAAGGTTATTGTAATATTTCTCCCAACCCATTGTTAGTTGATGGACTGATCAATCCGGTTCCATCCCCGGTCAATCCGGTTGATCAGGTGGTCAATATAGTTTCATCCTTGGTTGAACCACTCACCGAAGTAGTTGATCCAATTCCATCATCGGTCAACCCCACTCTTCATCTACAGAGTGAAACCCAAGTGACTAATCCAATTTCTTCCTCAGTCAGTCCCACCCTTCATCTGAAGAGTGTTAAAGTAGTCGATCTAGTTATGTCCTCAGTCGATCCCACTCTCCTGTTAGAGAGTGACACCAAAGCGGTCGATCCATTTCCACCCGTCGACCCCATTCTCTCCTTGGAGAATGAAACCCAAGTGGTCAATCTGGTTTTGTCATTGGTCGATCCCACTCCTCCTTTGATGAGTGTCAAAGTGGTTGATCCAGTCCCTTCCTTGGTCAGTCCCACCCTTCCTCTGAAGAGTGCATGCGTGGTTGATCTGATCCCATCATCAATCAATCCCATTCTTCCTATGAAGAGTGCCTATGTGGTCGATCCGATCCCATCATCGGTCGATCCTACTCTCCCTCTAGAGAGTAAACCCAATACTTCCCACATTTTTCTCATTGATACAGAATCTACCATGCTGGGGGGCATTCCTCATTCTCCCATGAAACCCCCTCCAAGCAATGAGGCCATCTTTTTTGATTGGGGTGTGCTAAATGGACCTTGTCTTCCCTCTCACATTCCTTTCTATATTACAGTACAGGTTTGTGGTCAGGACGTTCCTCAAATGCTGATAGATGAAGGTGCGTCTGTTAGTATTTTGTCCTCTGTTGCTTGGCACGCTTTGGGTTGTCCTTAGCTTGTGTTGGTTTTACAAAATATGTTATCTTTTAACAGAAGAACTAGTCAAACTTTAGGGACCCTTCTTTAGTTTTTGGTAACTTTGGGAGGGAAAATTGTCTTTATTGATGTCATGGTAGTCTGAGACCCCTTGGATTTCGCTTTACTCCTTGGGTGAGATTATGTCTATTCCATGAAACCTATTGTGTCCACTCTTTTTCGTGTGATATATTTCCCTCGCGATGGAAGAATTGTGACTATTGATCAACTTTCATTCATTGGTCCTAACTATATTACCTCCCTAAATGGTTCTTATATGCAGACAATATCGCCCCCGCCACATGTTAATTATGTGGCGTTGTCTCCCATGAATTCAACTTCTAACGATTTGGATCCCGTAGTTGACATGGTGATCTCTTCAGTAGGGCTATTGGAGCCTGATCCCCTTACCCCTATCGTGGCCCTCGACATGTGTTCCTTCCAGAGTGATTTTTTTCCATCCAGTGAAGATCTCTTGGAAGCCATGACCGAGTTTTGTCCCTTGACGTGGTGTTCTTCCAGAGCGTTATTTTCTTGGAAGCCATGATCAAGAAGAGTCCACGAGCATAGTTTCTCTTCTTAGTGCTAATCTCATTAAAAAATGAAATAGAGGTCACGAGCATAGTTTCTCTTCTCTGTAGAAATCTCGTTAAAAAATGAAACAAAGGTTACGAGCATAGTTTCTCTTCTCTGTAGCAAGCTCATTAAAAAATGAAACAGAGGTTACGAGCATAGTTTCTCTTCTCTGTATCAAGCTCGTTAAAAAATGAAACAGAGGTCACGAGCATAGTTTTCCTCTCTGTAGCAAGCTCGTTAAAAAATGAAACAGAAGCTTTGAGCATAGTTTTCTTCTCTGTAGTAAGCTCATTAAAAAATGAAACAGCAATCTGGGGATTGAACCCAGAGCCTTGAGCATAGTTATTTTTCTATGTCAAGCTCGTTAAAAAATGAAATAGTCACCTCTCTTGAACCTTCTTTTCATCCACTCTTATCCTTTTTCTCTGTCTAGTAGAGAAATTGGTGACAACCTCAACGTCAGTGGATGAATTGAAGCTTGGAGGGCATGTCTCCAGCCTTTGATGATCATTATGGAGTTAAATCACTATCTTTCAAGCTGGGGGCATACCGAGCTTAGTCTTTGTTCTTTCTCATGCTCGTAAATACATGAGAATGCAACTGGGTAAACTTTTATCTCTTTTCGGACCCGCATGGACACACGAAAAAGGAACCCCCTAGAGTCTTCTTTAAACTCTTTTCAGACTCTTTAAACATGAAAAGATTGTTGAGTGTTCTTGCTTCCTTTCCCACTCGTTAAAAGGTTTGAAAGGGCATCTTTCGAGTGATAATTATCTCTTTTTCGGCCTTGCGAGACTAACATTATGAAAAAGGACAACATTGGAGTCGTATTTAAGTTGCTTTTAGACTCTCTAAATATGAAAAACCATCGAGTTTAGCTTCTCTGGACTTGTTAAACGATCACACATTGAAGGGCTCATATGAGATCAAACCCTTACTTCTTCCAATTCGTTAAACAAAGTAAGAGGGACTTACCGAAGGTGAGTCATATCGAGCATGTGTTACCCTCTTCGAGCTCGTTAAATTAAAAAGACGTACTTGTCTATCTGGATGGGGGAAAAATTGAAAGAAGCAAGCCAAGCAGTTTTTTGAGAACACTACCAGTAACTCTTACGGTTGCCCTTGAACACGGCACTTTGTCTTTGCACGCATTTTAATCCACTGAGCCAATTCTCTGAGTTTATTTTACTCCTTTGGGTCACCTGACGAAAGTCACAGCATCCGCTGCATCATCAAGTTTTGGTCCATGTCACGTTTATGTTGATGTGCCTCAATGTTCAAGGGAAGTATCTTCCTCGAGAATCAGCCATCACAAATATCTTGTTTCAATACCTATGTCAGTCCATGTTCATTTGATCTACCAATTACATCTATGTTTCATTTTCGTGTTGTTGATGGGGGATACATCAAGGCCCTCCTTTGACGAGTCTATTCCTGTCGACTTCAACACATTATCCAGGAGCTAGACTTAGAAACCAGTTAGTACCTTGGGACCTGCATGCCTCAATGGCATGCCTCCTCGTGTCTGACAGTGGTTTTACATCATTGACCCATGATCGGATGATTCCACGAATGTTCGACTTCAGCTCATCTATTCACGTTCATTAGAATGTACTAGAGTACCTTGGGAATCATTGACATCAATGGTGATCTCCCTCACGCTTGTTAACGGTTTACATCATTGACCGATAATCAAGTGGTTTCTACCATGTTCGACATCAGGACATCTATTCACATAGTTAGATTCATACTACATCGGGATCGGTAAGAAGACCTTGGGTTGATTCATCACTCTTATATGTACTTTGCCCAGGTTGCGAAGGAATTCTTTTGAACTTTGACACATATATTGTTACATAAATCCACTTTGTATTGGTCATGGCTACATCTTGTCATCTCATAGATCCACTGTGTATTCTTCATGGCTACGATCAGTTCATGTCATAGGAGTATAGATCCACATTGTATCCATGGTGGCTATACCATTTTGCCAATATAATTATGGATTCGCAGTGTATTTTATGGCAACCATACTTAAAAAGGCTTTATCACTCAAGCATAGGTATGCCTGCCTTGGGTTTTGAAACATGTCATAATATTTGTTTGATGGTTGTGTGTAGATTTTTTCGGTCTCTCTGCATCCATACCCTTGCTTGAAAAAGTCTACAAATTACTTCAATCATCATTGTCTTCTAACTTCGTACTTTGGGGGGCAATCTATTACACCTCAAAATTACTCACTTCGATAGTGTCGCAAGTGTCATCATTACAAGTGTTTTAAGTGTCGCATCTTGTCCGCAAGTGTCGCATCTTGACTACAAGTGTTGCAAGTGTCACAAACATCATACTACCATATTTCCTATGTCATGCCTCTAACGACGTCACAAAGACACTTAAGACACCTTAGAGGCTAGTTTGGAAGAAGAGAAATCACTTGATCTCATTAATAATCACTTGATTTCCATATTTACTTGTTCTCATTAATAATCAATGCTTGGTCTGTTTCTTTCAAACTTATGCTTGTTCCATATGAGTTTGTCTGCAGTAGATGGATCTATGTTTGATCTAATCTCAGTAGAGTAGGAAGTCTTTTGTACCTTTGTTTGTTTGACATGACCTATCAGGGAGCTCGAGATCGAAGCTCAGCATGGACTTTGCAAGGACAAACGTCTGTAATAAGGTACATATCTTTCTCCTTCTCTTTCATTTATTATCTTGATTAGATCTAAAAGATAGTCAGTGTCCATGTTAAGAACTTTTCTGTCTTGGCCTTAGGAGTATAGAGACCAAGAGGGAATCCACTTGTCCACAGGGGGATTCACCTACAACAATAATGATGATGAATAATATATCTGGAAAATGATTGGCCAGTGGAAAACAAAAATGTTTTATATGATAACAGAGGAACTTAGATAAGTTATAATTTCTATTCAAAAGGTTGAAATATAGAACCCCTCTGATCGAAGCACCCATGCATTCCATTACAACTACAAGGTTTTTAGCAAGTGAAGGGGTAAATGTTGAACACATTACAAGGGATTTGAATTTTGTTTTAAATAAAGATCAACTATTAATGAAAAATTAAAAAAGACAACATTATTGTTATAATTAAATGAAGAGGTGCAATGGTTCTGTTAAAAATACACAATGGTACAATGACATACCTATTGAAAGACTATATAAACAAAAAATCAAGGTGAAAGGAAAGTGTCTATGTGGTCTAATTCAGAATATCTAAACACATAAAGAGTCCAAGGAAGAATTTTTAAACATTCTCTTGAAGTGAGGGTGGAAGGGAGGAGCTAGGGAGGATTGCAATCCTATACAGGTTGAATCCTAAACAATGGGAAGTTGTTTCTTCCTTTCAAGTTGGTGCTTGGAGAAACAGGGATTTGTAGCTTCCTTTCAAGTGGGTTTTTGGAGAAAAAGGGAGTTGTAGCTTCCACAATTTGGTGCTTGAAAATAGGGGATTGGTGTCTCCTTGATTTGGTGCTAAAAATGGATTGGTGTCCCTCACAAGTTGGAGCTTGTAATTAATATATAAACATTGTATTTTCAGTTAAAAGAATATTTAAAAAAAAAATATGTGTCATGTACTTCATAGTTGATCAATTGTGTGTATTGATGAAATTAATGTTTTAAAGTGATTGTTAAAAATAAAAAACAACAATACTGATTCACCCCCCCTCTCATTATTGAACGTTATTCCAACATGTTTCGTCACCTACAACTTAGCATATTCACATACCCATCCTAATGGATATGAATTTTTATGAAGTGTCGTCTTCAAATCCAACTTCTTAACAATTGCTTCAAATATTAAGTTAACTTGAGATACATTGTCAAATAATGTATTTACCTTTGTATGCTTGACTATAACCCTGACATGGAAAAACTTGTTTCTTTTCTTTTAATCAGTAACACTTTCCAATTTGGTGGATTGAACCGAAGAATTAGATTTGATAGTAGATATACCTTTGCTTCCTATTTCCATGGTCTTAGATTCATCCCCAGAATCTGATCCTAGATCTTGTCGAGTTGATGCAACAGTCTTCTGCTTCCCTTTATCCTGGAACTTCTTCGGTCGTAATTTTGGATGCAGTTTCCAACACTATGATCCCTCATGTCCCTTTTTTCTTCCAGTGGGAGCATGTAGGTCTTCGTTGAGCTTGCTTTACTATAGCTGACTTCTTACTCTTCCATTTTCCTTTTGGTTCCTTCTCAAACTTGTATGGCTTCTTATCTTCGATCGCATGCTTACCCTTACTAGCCTCCATATGTGTAGCTTGTACATACACTTTATCAATGTTGGTAGGGTTAAACATTAAAATAGTGTGTCGAAGATATGAGTGCATGCCACCAATATACTTTAGAATAGTTTTGTGAGTATACAATGGAATTCCTAAGGATAGTGCCCTATTTTTGAATTCATGTGTATATGCTTGAATATTCTGGCCTTTACCTTGCCTTAAATGTTGTCATTCTATAATTGTCGTTTGAGTATAAGCTAGTGGATAGAATTGTTTTCTTATAGCCTTAGTAAATTTGTCCCAAGAGATATTACTTTACCCTTTTGAACAAGAACAACTTGCGTCTTACTCTTCTACCACATTAAGGTTGTGCCACTTAGTCGAATAATAGCTAGTTGTATTTTTTCATTGTCATCCATGATCTTTTGAGCCCTGCAATATACCTCTATTTTCTTGATCCAATTGTCCAATTTCTCGGCATTCAATTCTCCATCATAGGTCAAAAATTCAAACTTGACATCCAATTTTAACAAAGATGGATTATGATCATAATTCTTAGAGGGCTTATTTTTGTGTGAATAATGTTTAATTCCCTCAGAATAAGACGATGATGAGGATGATGGTGAGGAGGGTTCTAAAGGGCCAAATTCATCACCTCCTTCTTCCTCTTTGACTGGTTCAAATTTCTATGATGTACCTTTTTCCTTGGCCTTCTCTCGACCCTCATACATTTCTTCCACCATGGATTTCATTAAATTAAAATCCTCAAATAAATCATCTTCTAAGTTGTAAGGACCCAATTTTCTTGGTGAAGTCATTTTTCTTTGACGAGTAAAAATTCGTGAACCAATCTTTGGATTGTAACTTGCAACTTTGTCTTCTCCTCATTTGGATTTGGACCTTGTAAGAATTCACTAGCAA
Organism: Picea engelmannii; assembly: GCA_009831015.1. NCBI lineage: Eukaryota > Viridiplantae > Streptophyta > Pinopsida > Pinales > Pinaceae > Picea > Picea engelmannii. Next base: position 29,084 of record ML803937.1, read on the forward strand.
ACACTTGTCAAACCTCTCTCTAATACCAAATCGATTCGAAAAATCCTTAGATGCTTATTAATCTTTAAAACATAATAACATCTACTTGATCTTCAAAATAAAAATAATTGCTTGATTGTTTGCAATTTATATGTGAATTAACTTATCTATCCAAACACACTTTAAGGATAAATAACTTGCAATAACTGAGCGGAAATAGAACAACAATATCAAAATCACATACACAAGTTTGATAATGGAGTTCACCCAATTTGGGCTATGTCTCTGGGTCCACTTCCAATAGAGACCTCTTTATTAATGATCAAATGTTGTTGTTTTACAATGACCTTTTTTTGCATTGATCAAACCCTGAAACATAGTACACCATTGAATTCCTTGGGAAATTTTGATAAAAATGATTATAAAGTTCATACAATTCTATGTTGGAACCTCGTGGCATGCATTACGGTGCAACCTCCAAGTCTAGTTACCCTTGGGTATAAACTTTGAGACACCACACTTCATTTGTGTGCCATTAAGTAGGGAATATTTGATCTAGGTGGATATCGGTGGCCACCCACCTTTTCCGACTGGCTCAAAACAGTTTACTGGCAATTTTGGCAATTTACTATTTTTAGCAGGTTTTAACTTCCGGGGCCATTTTGAGGGCCTAAATGAAGGTTTTTCGAGATCGATTTTATTAATGATATCCAAAGTCATAATTAATCCCCCAAAATGAATCTCCTCGATGATACCTTTCCAACGAGCTATCATACGCCTAAAACGGAGATCGTATGCAAAAGTTACGACCCCGGGAAGTTGATGTACTAACTTACCCAAACGGGGCCCACA
>ML803937.1:29964-63142 GCA_009831015.1 Picea engelmannii
TTCCAACGAGCTATCATACGCCTAAAACGGAGATCGTATGCAAAAGTTACGACCCCGGGAAGTTGATGTACTAACTTACCCAAACGGGGCCCACATGACTTTTGGCGCTTCATCTCCTAGGGTTAGGTTTTTGGATGTATAGGGTTTTTGACATTCCTGTTTATTGTAAAAGGGCCTTCAAAGCCTCATTGTAACAATCTTCTTACGAATGCAAGTAGCCATCACATCTCTTCTTAGAGATAAGCTACCACCATTCTAGCGAGTCTTTCACTCTGTATTTTTACAGTCTCTGTACATTTCTTTCATTAATAGAAATCATGTATTATTATATATCTATGTTTATGGTTTCATATCTGATACATTTCTGTTATATTATTGAATATCTTTGATATCTCTGTGCATTTCTTTGTTATATCTCCGCTCTCATTTTGTGCCAAAAATAATCCAGATCAATATTGCAATACATATAACCTTATAAAATGGGTTGAGGGATAGGCCCTAGACCCTTTTTTCTGTCGATGGAAATCTATCTTCGAGCTCTACACATTGATGGTGTTTTTGAGAGAATTTGGGATGATGGAATTTTGAGCATTTCTAAATCATTCTGGACCTCTATGAGCGTTCCATATCCTCCTGGACCTCTGTGAGCATTCTTGGATCCTCCTGGATCACCGATAGCACCATTTTTTGAAACAAGGGTAAAAACGACCACTAAATATGACATCTAAAAAATTGATAACTTTAGATAGCTTTCGTCAAGTTGGTAACTATGTTTTGATTGAATAGTTGTTTTTAATGCAAAAATGGATTTAGTACCCTCTAATACCCCTACTGCAATCAAATTGTGCATTGTTAACATCTGATATTTGCAATTCCATCAACCCAACATGATTATTCTTATATTTCGAGCTAAAAATTCCAGTTTAACTTTCCATTATTTTGAGTGACCAAAAACAGACTAATTCCTAAAACGTTTCGAATAATTCCTTTTTTAGTATTGATGTTGCATTAAAACCTATCAAGAAGGTTATTGAATAACTCCACACTTGATTGATTTGCATTAACATGAGACATTCATAAATACAATATGAAGTGACCTTTGGTTTCATATTCCAAGAGGTCTGGATGACTCTTTCTATTCACCTGTGACTCTTCATATTTCTCCTAAATATTTTTTACAAAGTACTTCAATCCTTAAGAATAAGGTATCTAAAATTACCCCCTTAATCCGAAGGTGAAGAATTACATCATCAAATTAACGGAGAAAAAATATTCAATAATAATGCACACCCAGCTCAAACATTTTCATTACCAAACAATACATTTATACATAGAGAGAAGATGACTCAAGATTTAACCATCTCATATAATCTCTCAACAATTACTCCTTAATTCGCTCAACAATCTCTCCACAAATATCTCAAGCATATTTCTCTTACTCTAGTTAAACCTTCAAGATATAACAAATAACAATAATTAATCTAGAACATACAAATGAATCAATATTCGAACATTTTCCCCCCATAATGATCATTTGGAAATATTCCAAGATCATTTCTGAATTTTCAAAACTTTTTCTTTGGTAGTGCTTTGGTGAATATATCAGCTACATGTTCTTTTGTTCTACAATACATGATCTCGATCATAATCTGTTGAAGCAAATCTCAAACAAAATGATATTGAATATCAATATGCTTGGTCTTCTTGTGAAAAAATGGATTCTTGGTCATTTGAATAGCACTTTGATTATCACATATCAACTAAGTGGGTTGTTCTTGTTGCTCATGTAGATCCTCCATAATTCTTCTCAACCAAGTTGCTTCGCATGTTGCTGTCGTTGCTTCTTTATATTATGCTTCTTCTATGGAAAGAGAAATTGTAGGTTTCTTTTTAATACTCCAAGAAACTACTGCTGAAATCATGCTAAATGAATACCCTGAAGTTGATTTCTTGTCATCAATGCAACCTACCCATTCTAAATCTGTATAACCAATCATCCTAAAATATTTGGGATACATGTATACTAAATCATAGCTAACTGCACCATGTAGATATCTCAAAATCCTCTTGGCTGCTTTCCAATGAAATTCCTTGGGTTCTTCCATAAATATTGATACCATACCGACTGCAAAATATATATTTAGTCGAGTTGTAGTTAAGTAGATCAAACTTACAACCAATTGATGATATAGAGTAACATCAACTGATTTGGAGTCATCATGTTCATATAACTTCAACCCAACTTCCAAAGGAGTTGTCGCCGACTTGCAACTCAACATTCTAAAATTCTTCAAAATGTCCGAAGTATCTTGGCTTGTGACATGAAAATACTATCCTTCATCTGCCATAATTCAATACCTAAGAAATAATGTAACTCACCAAGACCTATCATCTCAAACTCAACAATCATATGTGAGTTAAACTTTTGAAATAGTTCAACGTTGTTCACTATATAGATCAAATCATCAACATATAATACAACTATCATAATATCTTGTCTTGACTAAAAGATATAGAGATTTGGCTCAAATAGAATTTTAAGTAAGCCATGATTCTAAAAATATTTATCGATTCTAGAATACCATACTCTTGGCGCTTATTTGAGACCATACATGGCCTTCTTCAACTTGTAAACACGATCTTCTTTACCTGAAACTTCAAAACCTTATGGATTCTCTGCATAAATTTCTTCATCCACATAACCACATAAATTCTCCATCTGTATTGTGCATCTAATGCAAGTACCATCATGATTGTATCCAACTTTGCCACTAGAGAAAATTTCTCAGTATAATCAATTCCCTCTTTTTCTGCATAGCCATTTGCAACTAAATGAGCCTTATACTTATCGAGTGTGCCATTTGATTTATAATTAGTTTAATAAACCCATTTAGTACCAATAACATATTTTCCTTTTGGTATACTAAACAAGTCCCAAGTATCATTCCTCACCAAGGCATTCATTTCCACTTCTATATCTTTATTCTATTCTTTCTTTCTTGATGCTTCTGCATAATTTTTTGGTTCATCCATCTTAATTACTTGTGCCATAAGTGCATAATTCACAAGACAATTTTGGGATCTAGTAATCCTTCTTTCAAAATTTCTATCCAACATATTTCTTTATGAATGACCCCTTTCAAGCCACTTAGGATTCTTCTTGACTTCATCGGCCTTTGCTGACTTAGAATTTGATTCATCACCAATATCCAATGCGTCTTTCATTAATTCAATCTGAACATGTTCTGGCTAAAAAATCTCATGTTCAACAAACATATCTCTGCTTATTATCACCTTATTTTCTTGAAGATCAAACAACTTGTAACTTCTTGTTTCAATACTATATCCAATGAAAACACACTTAACACTTTTATCATCCAATTTGCTCCTCTTTTACTTAGGAACATGTGCATATGTAGTGCAACCAAAAAAATTCATATGTGCAACATTTGGTGTTGATGTTTTGTAGCTTTGGGAAGGTATTCTCACATGACCCTAGGTGTTGGGCATGTGGGAATCATCATGGGAACCACATTACACTTTCATTTCGGTGAAACCCCCTTGTATTTTGAGTTGGGATATTGGGGACTTGGTGATAGGATTTCTGGGTTTGTGATGGGGCTCCACACCCACATGTGTGCCTAACTTGATGTTGACTTGTTGAGGGACTTCTTGTTGAACCCTAAGACTTGTATAAATAAGAATGATGTCATTGTGACATCATTGTGTGGAGTGATAAGGGTGGAGAGCTTGGTGATTTAAGTCCAAGCCTTTGGTGATTGTAGTCCATCCATGTAGAGGAGATGTTAGGCCTCATTCTGTTGTCTTGTTTCTTGTTTTGGGAAGGTTTCTAAGGAGGAATAGGACCACATGTTTACTGATAGCCAAGGAAGAGAAGAGAAAGGCCTAGGAGAGGCTCAACCTACTAGGTAGAGCCTACCTACAACAAAAGGGGGACTCGGCCTAGGGATAGAATCCAACAACATCCCATGGGAACATTGGTTACAAGCCCTAAAAAATGCCTGGCCTAGTGTTCTAGGACAATGACAGCAAGGAGAGGGCTCAAACAAGGAGAGGGCTCAAACAAGCAAAATAGGACAATGATTAATTTATAGAATCCCCTTGGGTAAGGAAAATAGAAGCTACATGTGTTTTGGACAGTGGAGAAGAAGTTGCAGGTCTATGGGAGGATTTGTCTAGCCAAGGGAGGCTACCGGAGACTTGTGGGAGACTCTCTTGTCAGAAAAGGAGCAACCACAACCTGAGTAGATAGTTGCAGGCCTGTAACAACCAAAGTGAAGGGATATTACAACACCTTGAGGATGGTTCTGTAAGGACTCTTATAATAGTATGGAGGTATCATTGTGGAGCTATTACTGTCAACACAAAAAAGACTTTGAGGGCAGTTTAAAGGAAGATTTTGAGGGCAGCAAAAGAGGCTTTTTACATGGGTGTAACAACAATTTTTTGAAAACTCTAGAAGGTTGTTACAACTATGTGTTTGGAGTTGTAACAACATCATACTTGGACCAAGTTTGGCATGGAAACCAAGGAAGGTTTCAGTTGTGCCTTATAAGTAAATTTTGGTATTTTACTATATGTAAGATTGGGCCATTGTCCTTGGTATGGGATCCCATTGGTTCTTGGTTTAAGAACATTGGATTTGAGCATTAAATTATTGTGTACATGTGTATGATCTAATTGCTAGATTTTGATTCTTCTGTTGTGCTAAATGGTTAGGCATCTCAGTGTGTTTATGATTATAGTTCAAATAGTAAATTTGTGTGTAATTATCGAAGATATAGACCAGACCTAAGGTGCAGTAAAATATAACATGGTTTCAAAGTTGTGGTTATGAGAAGGGTAGTTGGATGTGAGATATTTACACAGGTGCTAGCTCTGAGAGGGAGCTATAGTGGCTATTGTAGGTAGAAACACATTAGATAGTCTTTGGTTTGAGACATGGATCATACCATTCAGATGAGGAGTTGTGGACTATTGCATCTTGGTGGAGTGGCAGGTTGGGAGTTTTATTGGATTAGCGGAGAGCTCAAATCACAAAAATGTGTTCTGTGATAGGTTTCCAACCCTGTGGATGGACTTTTGGTGACTTGTCATAGTGAGATATGATGGGTTCATATTGGGTTCTTTGGCTTGGACGAGATAGCTTCATATGTATGGAAATTTGAGGAGATGGAGTCTTCATCGGGCTAGAGAGTTGTGCATTTTCAAGGTGCGACAATGTATGAGGTATTTGACCTAGGAGGATGAGAACACTTGAAAAGATGAGTTGCATAGGTATAGAGTGAACTAGACTAAGTGTACATCTACAACTTGGGACCGTTCAGAGAAAGGACACATGTTCAGTTGTCATGTGTGTAGACATGGAGAGTTTTAATGTGACTTGGACGATGGACTTGGGCATAAATTCATTGGATGATTGTGATTTGGGTTAGAAATATGCTTGCCTTGGAGGATTGGATGGTTCTTATGTAGTGGAAGCCACTGAAACATGATAGGGGCACATGATTTTATCAATAGATCAACAGTGTATGACTTAGGTATGTATGTGGAGCTTGGTATGAGGACCATGCATGTAGTATAGGGATCTGGAATAGTGGTATTCCATATGGAGTCAGGGGATGTGTTGTGAGTGGAAAATGTCCTATGGGTGTCAAGTGTATGTTCTTAGCCTCAATAATTGAGGAGAAGGGATATGCAGTTTTGTTTTGGGATGGACAAGTGTTGTTCATGCCCAGAGGATCTAGATCAGACACAATAGTGGGTCTTGGCATTAGAGATACCAACGTCTATCGGAATAAGGTCCAGCCTATGTGATCCATGACCAGTAGTAGAAAATTGACATTGGATAGGGAGAAGATAAATTCGAAGGTTGTGCAGAATTAGAGGGAGTCCAACTTTAGAGGGATTTAGTGGATTCAAAGGGAATCTGACTTCAGAGGGAGTGAGTGGATTCAAAGGGAGTCTATAGGTTCAAAGGGAGAGTCAATGGTTTAGTGAGATCCAACCTTAAGGTCTAGATGGGAGAGAGGCATATTCCAATACTGTCAAGAGGGTGTCATGGATTGAGATGGCCAGGAAGGATGCTCAAGAGTGGGAGGATTCTAGGAATAGGGTGTCTTCTAGGAAGGGATCATGCTAGAAAGAAGGACTTGTCTCAATGACATGGGGAGAATCCAATTAGGTGGATTGGAGAGTATTTGTGGTATTGGATCCAATGTGGGAGACAAGGATACTTCTAGGTGATAGTGGAGTGTTGTGAGAATACCTCCCTTGCTAAGAGGGAATGTTGGTGTTTTTTAGATTTGGGAAGGTATTCTCACATGACCCTAGGTTTTGGGCATGTGGGAATAGTTGTGTGCACCACATTACACTTTCGATTCAATGAAAACCCCCTTATACTTTGAGCTAGGGGCTTGGGGGCTTGGTGATGGGCTTTGTGGGTTTGTGATGGGACTTCACACCCACATGTGTGCCTAACTTGATGTTGAATTATGGAGGGGCTTCTTTTTTGACCCCTGAGAGTTGTGTAAATAAGAATGATTTCATTGTGACATCATTATGTGGAGTGATAAGGGTGGAGAGATTGGTGATTTGAGTCCAAGCCTTTGGTGATTGCAGTCCACCCATGGAGAGGGGCCTCTAGGCCTCTGTCTGTTGTCTTGTTTCTTGTTTTGGGCAAGTTTCTAAGGAGGAAGAGGACCATGGGCTTGTTGATGGCCAAGGAAGAGCAAATTGAGGCCTAGGAGAGGCTCGACTTGCTAGGTAGAGCCTAGTTGCAACAAAAGGGGGACTTGACCTAGGGATAGAGGTTAACCACAACCCATGAGAACATTGTTTGTAGGCCCTACAAAAGGCTCATCCTAGTGTTCTTGGATAACAACAGAAATGAGAGGGATCAACCAAGAAAAAGAGGATAATTATTGACTACTAGAGGCCCCTTGGGCAATGAAAATGGTAGCTAGAGGTGTGATGGATAGTGGAGAAGAAGTTGCAAGTATGTGGGAGGACTTTTCTATCCAACAGAGGCTGCCACAGACCTGTGGGAGACTCATCCTGTCAAAAAAGGAGCAACCACAACCTCAATAGATAGTTGGAGGCCTATAACAACGAAAGTGAAGGGTTGTTAGAGTACCTTGAGGACAGTAATGTAAGGGATGTTACAACAGTCTAGAGGTAGCATTGTGGATATGTTACATTAAGCACAACAACAGACTTTGAGGAAAATCTAAAGGCATATTTTGAGGGCATCAAAAGAGGGTTGTGACAAGGGTGTAACAACAACTTTTGGACATCCCTAGAAGGATGTTACAAAAATGTTTTTGGAGATGTAACAACAACAATCTTGGACCAAGTTTGGCCTGAAAATGAAGGAAGGTTTCAACTATGCCTTGTAAGTGAATTTTGGTATTTTATTGTATGTAAGATTGGGCCATCGCTCCTGGTATGAGAACCCATTGGTTCTTGGTTTAAGAACATTGTATTTGAGAATTAAATTCTTGTGTACCTATGTATGATCTAATTGCTAGATTTTAATTCTTGTGTTGTGCTAAATGGTTAGGAATATTAGTGTGTTTATTCTTACATATCAAATAGTAAATTTGTGTATAATTATCGAAGATATAGACCAGACTTGAGGTGCAGTAAAATCTAACATGGTTTCGAAGCTATGGTTTTGAGAAGGAAAGTTGGATCTGGCATATTTACACAGGTGTTATCTCTGAGAGGGAGCCACAGTGGTTGTTGCAGGTAGAAGTAGGTTAGATGGTCTATGGTTTGGGACATGGAGTTCGTTCAAATGAGGAGTTGTGGACTATTGCAGCATGGTGATGTGGCAGGTTGGGAGTTTTGGTTGATTAGTAGAGAGCCCATATCACAATAGTATGTTGTGTGGCAGGTTTCCAACCTTGTTGATGGACTTCCAGTGACTTTTCATAGTGATTTGTGATGGGTGCAACTCAGGTGCTTTGGCACAAATTATATAGCTTCATATGTATGGCAGGTTGATGAGATATAGTCTTCATTGGGCCAGAGAGTTGTACATTGTCGAGGTGTGACAGTGTATGAGTCATTTGACCCAGGAGGATGAGGAAGCTTACAAAGATGAGTTGTGGAGGTCTAGAGGGAACTAGATTGAGTGTCCATCCGTAGCTCGGGACTATTCACATAGAGGACACAAGTTCAGTTTTAGTGTGTGTAGACATAGAGAGTTTTTTTGTGACTTGGATGATGGATTTAGGCAGAATTTCATTGGATGATCGTGACTTGGGTAAGTAGTATTGTAATATTCCAGATATAAAAAGTATGCAGGACATAAATAAAATTCTATAAATGGCAGATGAACAACAATATAACCAGAACAACACCACAATAATACCAAAATGATACCAGAATAACACCATAAATATCACTTTGATTACTGAGAGAAATATTCACTTGCATCTTCGAGGGGGCAACCTCCAGTAGAGAAGATCTCTATTACAATAATATCGAAGAAAAAAGTTCTCATAACTTCGACTCCCATTTATACTAAATATGTCTATCAAAAGAACCATCTAGAGGAAGATCCTTCTAGAAGCAAAAGCTTCTATCAGGTCTTCTTACATTAGACTTATTCTTCCTTATTGCTAGGCCTTATTGATATTGACCTTTATTACATCGAAATATATTATTCTACCTATGTGAGGGGTTGGGTCCCTAACATGTCCTCCCCCTTAAAAACAACCTTGTCCTCAAGGCTTGAGATGTGGAAATTGTTGTAGAATGGTAGTCGGTTCCCAAGTGTCATCTGCTGGAGTTGTATCTTTCCACTAGACTAAAACATCCTTGATGGTTCGTTGATGCAGACGACGCTCACACTGGTCAAAAACTGCTTATGATTGTATCTAAATGGATCCTTCTTCGTCCAACTCAAGAAGGTTGGTTTGAGTTTGGCACTTAGTTCCAATCACCTCCTTTAAGTATGAAACATGAAAAATAGGATGGAGCTTAGAATGACTGGGAAAAGCTAATTGATAGGCCACTTGTCCCGCATGCTTGAGAATGGTATAAGGACCTTAAAATTCCTTAAAATTCAACCTTGAGGGAATTTTGCTTGTAAGGTTGCAGTCGAAGAAACACTTGTTCCCCTTATGCAAATTGGCATTTAGAGCGACGTTGATCGAAGTTGATCTCCTTGTTGCTTCATGTGATTTTGGGCCATGACCAAATTCTCTTTGAGGGTACAAAGAATAGCCTCTCGAACAATAAGCGTTTGGTCAACCGCCTAGACCTTTGAGACACCTGGCAAATATGAGATAAATGAAGGTGTTTTTTTTCCATATAACACTTCAAAAGGAGTCATGAGGGTAGTTGTATGGTATGAAGTGTTGTACCACCATTCAACTAGTGGTAACCATTGAGCCCACTGATGTTTCTTTTCTGAGGAAAAACACCTCAAATATGTTTCCAAACACTTGTTGACAACTTCAGTTTGACCATCATTCTGGGGATGATAAGTTGTGCTAAGATGCAATTGGGTGCTTTGTAGCTTGAACAGTTCTTGCCAAAAATTGCTGGTGAAAGTTGGGTCGCGATAAAAAACAATAGAATGTGGCATGCCATAAATCTTGAAGACCTGATCCATGAAAAGTTGAGCCATAATGGATGTTGTAAATGGGTGTTGAAGAGAACAAAAATGAGCATACTTGGAAAGAAGATCAACTACCACCATGATGACTGATTTATTTCCTGATTTAGGTAAGCCTACAAAACAATCCATAGAGATATCCTGCCAAATAGCAGATGGAATCGGAAGTGGTTGTAGTGTGCTAGGAGATTTGACTGGTTCTCCCTTTTGCGTTGACATACATCACATTCAGCCACAAAATTACGAACGTCTTGTTTCATACCATCCCAGAAAAAATAATATTTGACCCTGTCATAGGTTTTGGTAAACCTAGAGTGCCCAGCTGTGGGTGTAGCATGAAGCTCATAAAGTACCGTGCATTTAAGTTTTGATTGTTTACTTAAATACAAATGAACTTTGTATCGAAGCTCATCATGAAGCTAAGAGTACCCTGGGGAAATTGGAGAATTGGACTGCAATTGTTGTATCATATGTGAACTTTTGGGATCATGTAGCCATTCCTGGAGAACATCTTGGAGCCAATCTGGTACAATGAAGGAGAGAGAAAAAAGGGACCCTTCATCTTTGTTATCACCCTAACAATTTTTATCGGGATCTAAAAACTTTTGAAGTTTAGCGAGACGCTATACCACAACAAAGGCGCGATAGTTCAGGGCGCTCGGCTATATTCCACGGCGTATGATTGAATGTAGCGGGAGTGGGAAGGGAGTAGCTCGGTGGGCCATCGATCTTGAAGAATCTCAGATCTATAGTCGAAGCCTACATCGGACAAACAAATAGCATGAAACTTAACATCGCGAAGGCAGATCGAGGAAAACTACTCTGGTTTCGACGAGGAACGTGTGGCGCTCTTACACATGCATCGGGGGAGACAACAGATTGCTTGAAACCACTTTTCCTATGGCTCGATGTCACGTGGTTCAAAACATCATGTCGATATATCGCAGGGAGGATGGCGGTTGGTCAGATCACCTCACATCACCAGTCCAGGTACTTTTTCGGATGACGTACCAAAAGGACACTATCGCATAACTAACTCGAGGCTCATCATTCGAAGTGGATTGATGAAGTGTGGCACACCAAGGTACTGTGACAGTAATTCATGAGAAAAGTACACAAACCATCAAATCTTAGATATGAATCATTTTATCCTATTCTGGGAAATTGTCATCTTATGCGTAAGAAAAACAAGCTCGGCATGTGCTCCTGAATTCTGTAAACTCAAAGGGTGGCCAAATCAAGGTCTCTACGAAGTCCAAAAGGCATGGATAATACCTGTCAAATGGTGTTTGGCATGAATGGGTTCTCAGCTAAGGTACTAGGCAGGTCAATAAGTAAGAATGAAAGATGGGTCTTGCAGATGTTGGAGACTAAATTTCATACCGAACCCGAAACTGAGATAGAGTCGAGAGTAAAATTAAACCCCATTATGAGGGGTCTTGTCATAAATGAACATGCATATGACACCTGCCACCTAGACACAAAGAAGAAGAGGATAAAAAGGAGGAAATCATAGGCCAAAACTGAGATGATAGAGAGTGTCGGGGAAAATTTTGATTGGTGGAGTATCCTGGAGGAGGAAATCGCCAAGCTGAGGTGAATCCTCAAGTAAAATTTTGGTGTATTTCAGATAGTTTTGGACAGATGTCGGCTTAAGAGAAGGGAGTCCTGATATGACAGACCGATTACTAACGGTCCCTTTAAATAATACAATTTTTCTTCCTTTTTGTAACTTGTATCTGTTTTTAGAATTATGAGGAAGTCGGAACATTTTAAATTCCATATGAAATTCCTCTATATATGCTTGGCCTCACGAGTATAGAAGCATGGAGAAAAGAGGAGCCTTCCCTCTGTGTAGGAAAACTTTATGGGGCTGGAATGAATACATGGGTGTAGAGGCATATTTTGGGACATTTTATGAAAAGATTCTAATTGGTGGTGTTATGAGTCCCATTTTCTCTCATAGTGTGTGATTCCTGTTATTCTGTATTTTCATTTTGCTTTCTTCTGTCTAAATTGAGAAAATAAAAGTCCAAAATTCATTATTCATTGCTCCTGGCTTGGCGATTTAGACTATGTTCATCTCTTCTAAACCATTTCAAAATTCATTACTATAATTCTCTCATAATAGTTGTGTGTTTCTTTTCTTCTGATACCATCTAAAATTTTCAAGCATAAAATCATAAGTCACTTCCTCATTTATCCTTTTCCTCTTGATTGTTTTCACAATTTGGAAATGCATCCTACATTCTTGACACCATAGCCCAAAGGTCATCTTCAGCGCTTCAACAACTTTATTAAAACCCCAAAACAAACCAATTCTAGCCATCGATTTCCATAGATGTATCAAGTGACACGAGAGATCCCTCTCTGAGTTGAGCAGGCTAGTGCCTCAGCTCTAAAGATGGTTGAAACAGTTACCTCTGTTGTCTTTCTATTTAGCCAGACATAATTTATAGAGTGATAACATTTCTGGCGCCGTTGCCGGGGACGAAATTTAAAAATTTTCCCTGGGAAGAATGACATGGTTGAGTTCTAGGGTCTGAGAGCGACAGACACTTAGGCACACATTGGTTGTAGTCCTACTCTGGTGACTCCACTTCAGTTCGAAGAAGACTCCACTGATAAAAGAATCTTGAATTTCCAAGAGGTGACTCTTCTCTCAATACTTCAAGCGTGAGACATAAACTTCACTGAAAGATGAAACCCCTTGACAGGGACAAGGAAGGGTGTCATGAGGGAAAATAGGTACTCAAAATGGGACCTCTTACAAAGCATTTTACTTTTCATTTTAAATTTCCTCTGATCCTTCCTTGAAAATTCCAAACGAAATTTATTTTACCTATTGTATCTTAATAATGATCATGAAAGACTTAAAATTATATTTCCTCCTCTATACGTTGCACATGCATACCCTCGCCTTGTCACTGGTTTTGATAAAAAGGTTTCACCTAGGCCACGCAATAACAATGACCAAGTTGATGAATCCCGTGAGACTCAGACCAATGTCTCTCCCACTTTTCTTGGCCCAATACCCCCTAAGGCCCGAAATAGATATATACCCTTAAAGCTACCCCAAACCCTTCATGATTTCCCTCCAAATTACTATGAGTTCCTACCTGTGTTCGACGGAGAATCGGGTATCATATCTTCTGAAAAGAACATTCAAGGGTTTGATCATTTTATAGGTTTATTCGATATTTACCATGATGATGTGTGTATGAGATTTTTCTCTCAATCCTTGAAAGGAGACACTAAACATTGGTTCAAACACTTACACCCAAAAACCATCAGCTCATGGGTGGAATTGAAGAAGGTTTTTTTTTTTAATTTTGGGGCAAGGAGAAATCCTTAGAGCTGCAACTCACTGAGTTTTACACCTTGAAAAGATGCAGCAATGAATCTATTTATGTATTCAATAGAAAGTTATCTAGCGTCTATTATAATTTCTCCAAAGAAATTCAACCCTCTGAAGTTGTTTCCATGCTCCATTATGCAATTGCTCTTCATCTAGATTTTTCTTTCCTCCTGACGAAAAGAAGACCTGGGTCCTTACAACAAATGTTTAGTGATGCTTAGGACATTCAATACAACATCCAAGCATGTAAACAAACCCAAAATGAGGGGTTGAATGTTCAAGGACATGAAAGTGAATATGAACAGAAAATAGTTGATTGGAATATTGAGCATAGAATTGACAATATCATAGGTCCTCTTGAAGTTTCCAATGATAATGATTTTGCAAAAAATTACATCCCACTTGTTGAAAGAGGAGGTGTTGATCCATCCCATGATGAGCAGAGGGCTGATTGTTTTATGTATTCATTTGTAGATAATCAAGAATATGAGTGTGAAAAGCAACTTGTTGAAGAACAAGTTGATGTTCTAAGTTTGTTCTTGTTAGATGACATGGCATATGTTAATGATTTGCCTATATATGATGAATATGATGATTATGATGTTGACCCCCTGGAACAATCAACCACATGTTCTCTATCAGAAAATGTTCCTTTTCAGTAGTATAATGAAAGCAATTAAGCTGCATATCACAATTACAAAGAAGAAAGTATTGAATCAGTTGAAGGGAATTCCTTACCTTTATGCTTTTCTTCTTTCAAATTGCTTAAAGAAAATCCTAAAATCATCATCGAAGAAAAAGAATCTGTGCTTATGCAAAGCCACGCTAGATCAATGGAGCAGAATGACAAGATGTCACAACATTCTTTTCATGCGCTTGAAGACCCTATTGCTTGCACTGAAATACAACCATATGTTGGCAATGAAATTGAAGACAGTTTCAAATCAAGTAGGACAACCCTACCATTATGTTTTGCTTCTTTCGAATTATTGAACAAAAATATTTGTAGTATCTCAGGACAGGGATGCTCCAAGCATGAACGGAGTGGTGATGATAATTCTATGGAAAATCACATAAAGGGTCATGTCAACTCAGATTTGCAGTCTATGTTCAGCTATCAGCCTGAAACGAAGAAGAAGTTGCTCCAGAAAGTATTGTTCAAGGTCATTTTCTCCATCCCGAAATCAGTATGGATTCTCAACGTGAAAAGGTGTTTCAGAGTATTTTCTCTTCCCTTGAGAATGACATCGTGGTTAAATTTTTAAGCAACATAGACATGGATGAAGATTCTGAAATTGCATCTATGGAAGTTTCCAGCAATAAAGAAACAAATGACATAGATGAAGCAGTGTATGCCATTTGTCTATCAGAACACACAAAAAGATAATGAAGAGGCAATGGTTTTATTCAAGTCATTTGAAAATCAGGGTTTTGAAAATCCATCCGTGGGAGCTCTAGACTGTGAAGTAGTGCATGAGCAGGAACTTATTTCTATTTATTCACTGGAAAGTCAAAGTGGTTGTCCTCAAACAAATTTCTAGAGATTTAATGAAACCACATCATAGTTTTTTTTATGAACAAGAGGATAGCCTTGGTGCATATTATATGGATGTCATATTTGAAGATGTTCAAGAATATATGAATATTTTTGTTGATATGCATGGCCAAGAATACAAACCTATCATCGCCATTTCATTCGAAGATGTTCTCAAAAAAGAAGAAATAGAGCAAAAACAACTAACACTGATGAAAGATACTTTCCTTTCGGTTTTTGCTCATCAGGGAGAAATGATTTTTCATGATTTTCAAGATCCGATGGCCATCCTATTACAGTCTTTAGTGAAGTATGAATTTTCTTCATTCATAAGCTCATATTTTGGATTCAATTTGTTTTTTCAGCCGCCATCCTTTACGTTTTTCTACTATCTTGAGAAAAATGTGAACAAAGGAAAATTAGGAAGCCAATTGCTTGATTGGTTGCATTGGCACTTTAGCATCACTTGAGTGAGTGGTCATCCCAACAGTTTTAGGGTAGGTAGGGATGTGAAAATAAGCTTTTCGATCAAGAATTTTCCAGTTTGAGTTTTCTAGCACCAGATACAATCAGTTTTCAATAATGCACTCGGACGTCCCCCATGCAGTTGGAAGCAGTGCACAGAGCTTGGTAGGAGCAGGACACAAACATGTTTTGGGGAACAGCCCCATGGATCAGGCACCGGGTCTATGAGTTATTTACTACCTCGCTGGGAGGATAGCATCCCCAGTTGGAGCCAATGTTATCACCCTAACAATTTTTATCGAGATCTAAAAACTTTTGAAGTTTAGCGAGACGTTATACCACAGTAGAGGCACGATAGTTTAGGGGGCTTGGATATATTTTGCGACGTATGAATGAATGTAGCAGAAGTGGGAAGGGGGTATCTCGGCAGGCCATCAATCTTGAAGAATCTCAGATCTACGGTCGAAGCCTACATCAGACAAACAAATAGAACGAAACTTAACATCGCGAAGGCAGACCGGGGAAAACTACTCTGGTTTTGACAGGGAATGCGTGGCGCTCTTACACACGCATCGAGGGAGACGGTAGATTTCCTGAAACCACTTTTCATATAGCCCCAATGTCATGTGGTTCAAAACGTCATGTCGATAGCTCGCAGGGAGGATGATCGTTGGTCAGATCACCTCACATCACCGGTCCAGGTACTTTCCCAGATGACGTACCAAAAGGACATCGCCGCATAACTAACTCGAGGATCATCATTCAAAGTGGATTGATGAAGCATGACACACCAAGGTACTGTGACAGTAATTCATGAGCAAAGTACACAAACCATGAAATCTCAGATATGAATCATTTTATCCTATTCTGGGAAATTGTCATCTTATGCGTAAGAAAAACAAGCTCGGCCTGTGCTCCTGAATTCTGTAAACTCAAAGGGTGGCCAAATCAAGGTCTCTACGAAGTCCTGAAGGCATGGATAATACCCGTCAAATGGTGTTTGGCACGACTAGGTTCTCATCTAAGGTACCAGGCAGGTCAATAAGTAAGAATGAAAGATGGGTCTTGCAAATGCTGGCGACTAAATTTCATACCGAACCTGAAACTGAGACAGAGTCGGGAGTAAAATTAAACCCCATTATGAGGGATATTTTCATAAATGAACACACAGACAACACCTGCCACCCAGCCACAAAGAAGAAGAGGAGAAAAAGGAGGAAATCAGAGGCCAAAACCGAGATGATAGAGAGTGTCGGGGAAAATTTCAGTTGGTGGAGTACCCTGGAGGAGGAAATCACCAAGCTGAGGTAAATCCTCAGGTAAAATTTTGGTGTATTTCAGATAGTTTTGGATAGATGTCGACTTAAGAGAAGGGATTCCTGATATGACAGAACGATTACTAATGGTCCCTTTAAATAATACAATTGTTCTTCCTTTTTGTAACTTGTATCTATTTTTAGAATTATGAGGAAGTCAGAACATTTTAAATTCCATATGAAATTCCTCTATATATGCTTGGCCTCACGAGTATAGAAGCATGGAGAAAAGAGGAGCCTACCCTCTATGCAGGAAAACTTTATAAATCTCTGGGGCTAGAATGAATACATGGGTGTAGAGGCAGATTTTGGGACTTTTTATGAAAAGATTCTAATTGGTGGTGTTATGAGTCTCATTTTCTCTCATAGTGCGTGATTCCTATTATTCTGTATTTTCATTTTTCTTTCTTCTGTCTAAATTGAAAAACTAAAAGTCTAGAATTCATTATTCAATGCTCTCGGCTTGGTGATTTAGACTATGTTCATCTCTTCTAAACCATTTCAAAATTCATTACTATAATGCTCTGATAATAGTTGTGTGTTTCTTTTCTTCTGATACCATCTAAAATTTTCAAGCATAAACTCAGAAGTCACTTCCTCATTTAGCCTTTTCCTCTTGATTGTTTTCATGATTTGGAAAGACATCCTACATTCTTGACCCCATAGCCCAAAGGTCATCTTCAACTCTTCAACAACTTTATTAAAACCCCAAAACAAACCAATTCTAGCCACCAATTTCCATAGATGTATCAAGTGACACAAGAGATCCCTCTCTGAGTTGAGCAGGCTAGTGCCTCAGCTCTAAAGTTGGTTGAAACAGTTACCTCTGTCGTCTGTCTATTCATCCAGATAGAATTTCCAGAGTGCTAACAATCTTCATATTTCGGTAAAGTGCATCTGCAACCACATTGTCTTTTCCTTTCTTGTAAATTATCTCATAATCATATCCAAAGAGCTTAGTCACCCATTTTTGTTTCTTTGGGGAGGAAATGTGTTGTTCCAGAAAATACTTGAGGCTTTGATGATCTATCTTAATTTGGAAGTGTTGCCCTAGTAGATAAAGGTGCCAAAGATCAATGACATGCAAAATAGCCAACATTTACTTTTCATAGATTGATTTGCCAAAATTTCTCTCAAATGATTGTTTGCTGGTAAAGGCCAAAGGCCGACCCTCTTAACACATGGCCATCTTCAAGGTTTGAAAATCCTAAGCAACTGCTGGAGTCCAAGTGAAAGAATTCTTTTCAAGGAGTGCAGTGAGAGGTGCCACAATATTTCCATAATTCTTAACAAACTTGCGATAATAACTTGTTAAGCCTAGAAATCCATGCAAGATTTTGAGAGTCTTTGGGTGAGGCCAATCTTTCATAGCTTAAATATTTTTAGGATCCACCCTGACATCGGCTTTTCCAACAAGATAACCCAAGTACTTGACTTATGAGGCGCCAAAATCACATTTATATTGTTTCAGGAAAAGTTGGTGCTGAGAGAGTAGATGGAGAACTCGATGCACATGAGAAATATGGTCTGTCTAGGTTTTGCTATAGATGAGGATATCATCAAAGAAAAATAAGACAAAATGATGAAGAAATGGACGAAAGACATGATTCATGAGGCTTTGGAAAGTGGAGGGAGCATTACACAAGATAAAGGGAATGACCAAAAACTCACAGTGCCCCTCATGAGTTCTAAAGGCAGTCTTAGGAATGTATGCCTCTTGCATACGGATCTGGTGGTTTCCAGAACGAAGATCAAGTTTAGTAAAGAATTGGGCGCCACTCAATTCATCCAAGAGGTCATCAATGACAGGAATGGGAAATTTGTATTTAATGGTGAGTTTGTTGAGGGCATAGAAGTTAGGACACATGCACCAAGAAACTTATTTATTAAGGACCATGACCATAGGAGAAGAGTAGGGGCTTGTACTAGGGAAAATAACACTTGTGTTGAGCAGTTCTTGAACCATTTTCTCAATTTCATTTTTTTGGAAAAAGGGGTGACGATAGGGACGGATATTGGGAGGAAGGATTCCTAGGACAAGGGAAATGGAATGATCATGAACACCATGGGAAGGAGGGAGTCCCTGGGGAGTGGAAAAAACCACTTGATGTTTAGAGAGGATGGTTTGGAGGTCCTGCGGCACAGAGGGTGTCTCAGTTGCTTGTATGGCATGGAGTTGGGAAATAATGCCAGAATGACCTTTTTTTAGCATCTTTTCCATGCGATGGGAACTAATGATCTCCGGGGAACCGACGGTGATGCCTTGGAACTTATATTTTTGGCCCTCCTAGTTGAATTGCATAGTTAGTTCCTTAAAATCCATGAGAATGGGACCCAAAGTCCTTAGCCAGTCTGCACCCAACACAATGTCACAACCTCCCATGTTGATAGAAAACATATGATATTTCAGTTGGTAGTCACCAATTTGGAGACGCACAGTTTCACAATGCCCTCCACATTTCATGGACCTACCATTGGCAATCATGATTTGGAAATTATTGACTGCACGGATATAGTAATTAGTTTCTTGGGAAATGCGACGATAAATAAAATTACGTGTGCTTCCACTATCAACAAGAATGATGACCTTCCTATGCTTGATGTAACCAATTAGCTTGAGGGTTTGGGGAGCAGAGAATCTAGTGAGATCATTTAGGGAAATGACCAATTCTACTTCGGGAGGGGTTATGTCAGTGGGTTCAGGTGACACAGACACAAGGGGAGCTTCAACATCCTCGTCTGAAACATCCACCGAGATGGCCATAAAAAGTTTTTGTTCCTTACACTTGTGTCCCAGTAAATATTTGTCATCACAATTATAACAAAGGCCTTTGAGTTGGCGTTCATCCATTTCGGCCCTGGTCAATTTTTGGATCTTTAGTGGAGTAGAAGGAGGAGTGGGATTTACTGGTTTAGTGCGAGGAATAAAGGAGGGTTTCCAGTTTTGAGAAGAGACAACCTGTTGTGCTTCCTTATCTCTTTTAGTATCCTCCACCCAACTCTGAGGCTGAGCCATGAGGAAATGGAAACGAATATCATCCTTGAGGCCACTGATAAAACATTATCAGAAAAAAGCATCAGACATTCCCTCTGTACGAAAATCCAGTCACTCAAAAGAAGCTATAAAGTCTTCCACTATGCCATATTGTTTCAACTTTGTCAAATGGCCTAAATGGTTGGTGTCAATGTCAAAGCGTTCATAAAGCTCTACCACAAAGTGTGTCCAAACGACATACCCTTGGCGAGTATTTTTTCTCCATTGCCACCATTGCCAATGTTCTTGATCTAGATGGAGAACATCATACTGGAGTTTGGCCAACTCATCTATAATGTCGTACAAAGAGAAATAATGTTCCATTTGAGTTACCCAGCCAGTGGGATCCAAGCCATCAAATTTGGTCACATCCACACGTGGAAGGCGTAGGTCATGTTGAAAGTGATGGGGCGAAAAATTATGGGAATGAGAGGGATTTTCAGCTTCGGTATGCAAAGGTGGGTCAGATAAGGGAGGATATGCAGGGATATGCAACTTGGTGCAGATCATCGTAGAGACAGATTCAAGTTGTGTAGTAATGTATTTTTTGAGTTCCTCGATTGAGGCGACGATGGAGGAATGCATGCTTTTATTGATGGTGGAAATATTGGCATTGAGTTGTCTCACTTCTTGTTGGGTCTCTGTGAAATTAGATTGCAAGGTATTGAAGCGATATTCCAAGTCTTTGCTATGGGTATGGGCCATGATGATGAGGGAACCGAAAAGGGACAGGTGGGGTCAAATTTTTTTATGAAAAATGATAGGTATGAATGTGATAAGGGAGAAGAGAGAAATCCAATGGAATAGGTCTCAAATAATGGTGCAACAGGATCCATAATTTTTATTTTTATTTTTTTTACACCTATGAAGTTATACTTTGATCTGAAGAATATTGCAATGATGAAATGCCCAAATTCTTAATTAGGAAGAAATGTGTAATGCTTTGGAAAATCGAATGTAGGAGACACAATTGTGCGACAATAGATCTTGTTTGTTTTTTTGTTTGTTTGTTTCTGTCCCCAAAGGTTAGGTATTCAAGGGTTCTACAGACAAGGGTTCGCCTTGTGTTATAGCTCTATGATATACGTGCGAGGTCCAACAATAGTACTCAACCCAATATCTTAGGGCACCAACTAAGGAGGCTAGACTGTGCCCTTAGTCGTACTACCCGACTACCCAGGTACTAGAGAGTATCTTTCGGAGTGATGTTCTTGTTGGCACTATAGCAGTCAAGTGGTCGATCGGTTTATCTAAAGAGAGCTTCAGGAAATCTAGGTTCATCCGTATACAGGTGATGTCTGATGCCTACCACTCAAAGGGGTACCAACATGGGTTACAAGGGTGTCCAACAGATGTGCGCTTAAGTACCACTTGCATTTCCTGCATGTATGAATCCCCGACTGTGGGTTTATGCACGTAACGATAGATCTATGTAGCTTAAAGACGTCGGAATACGTCTCTACCCTGGAAAAAATTAACCTGCAATTTTCTGTCTAGGAAAGTGCTCTAATACCACTTGTAATATTCCAGATATAAAAATGGTAGATGAACAACAATATAACCAAAACAACACCACAATAATACCAAAATGATACCAAAATAACACTAGAAAGGGCACTTTGGTCACTGAGAGAAATGTTCACTTTCCTCTTCGAGGGGGCAACCTCCAGCAGAGCAGAGCTCTATTACAATAATATCCAAGACAAAATTTCTCATACCCTCAACTCCTATTTATACTAAATATGTATATCAAAAGAACCATCTAGAGGAAGATCCTTCTAAAAGCGGAAGCTTCTATTAGGTCTTCTTACATTGGACTTATTCTTCCTTATTGGTAGGTCTTATTAATATTGACCTTTATTACATTGGAATATATTATTCTACCTACGTGAGGGGTTAGGTCCCTAACAAGTATGCTTGCCTTGGAGGATTTCATAGTTCTTATACAGTGGGAGCCATTAGCACATGACAAGGGCATAATATTTTTTCGAGAGTTTCACAGTGTCTAACTTAGGTATGTACGTGGAGCTTGGTATGAGGACCAGGCATGTAGTATAGGGATTTGGGACAGTGGTATCTATATGGATGATAGGGGATGTGTTACAAGTGGAAAATGTGTTATGAGTTCCAGGAGTGTGTTCTTAGCCTCAACAATTGAGGAGAAAGGCTATGAAATTTTGTTTTTGGATGGACAAGTGTTTTTCATGCCGAGAGGATCTAGATCAAACAATTTAGTGGGTCTTGGAGTTAGAAATACCAACGTGTATAGGTAAAAGGGACAGCGTATGTGAGCCATGACCAATAGTAGCAGACTGAAAGTGGGCAGGAAGAATATAGCTCCAAAGGTTGTGAAGACTCAGAGGGTGTCCAACTTTAGAAGGAGTCAGTGGATTTAGAGGGAGTCTGACTTTAGAGGTATTTTGAATTCATGGGGAGTCAACAGGCTCGGAGGGAGATTCATTCATTCAATAGGATCCAATATTCAGGTCCAAATGGGAGAGAGGAAACTTCCAAGACTGTCTGGAGGGTGTCATGGGTTGATATGGCCAGGTAGGATGCTCAGGAGCAGGAGGCTTCTAGGAGCAGGGTGTCTTCTAGGAAGGGATAATTTCAGACAACAAGACTTACCTCAGTGATAGGGGAAGGCACCAATTAGGTGGAATGGAGAGTAGTTGTGGTAGTGGATCCAATGTGGGAGACAAAGACACTTCCAAGTGATAGTGGAGTGTGGTGAGAATACCTCCCTCGCTAAGAGGGAGTGTTAATTTTTTTTAGCTTTGGGAAGGTATTCTCACATGAACCTAGGTGTTGGGAATTTAGGAATTATCGTGGGCACCACATTACACTTTTTGGTTTGGTGAAAAACCCTTTGTATTTTGATTTGGGGGCTTGGGGGCTTGGTGACAGGATTTGTTATGGGACTTCACACCCACATGTGTGTCTAACTTGATGTTGACTTGTGGAGGGGCTTTCTTTTTTACGCCTAGTGGAGTGATAAGGATGGAGAGCTTGGTGATTTCAGTCCAATCCTTTGGTGATTGCAGTCCACCCATGGAGAGGGGCCTCTAAGCCTCAGTCTACTATATTGTTTCTTGTTTTGGTCAGGTTTCTAAGGAGGAAGAGGACCACAAGCTTGCTAAAATCCAAGGAAGAGTAGGCTGAGACCTAGGAGAGGCTCGATCTTCTAGGTAGATCTTATCTATAATAAAAGGGGCGCTCGACCTAGGGATAGAGGCCATCCAAATCCCATGAGAACATTTTTTTCAGGCTCTAAAAATGGCTCGACCTAGTGTTCTAGGAAAATGATAGCAAGGAGAGAGCTCGACCCAACAAAAGAGGACAACGGTTGAATTCTAGAGGCCCCTTGGGCAAGGAAAATGATAGCTACAGGTATGTTGGATAGTGGAGAATAAGTTGCAAGTCTATGGAAGGATTTGGATAGCTAAGGGAGGCTTCCAAAGACGTGTGGGAGACTCAGCCTATCAGAAAAGGACAAGCCATAGCCTCAGTAGAAAGTTGCAAGCCTGTAACAGCCAAAGTGAAGGGTTGTTACAACACCTTGAGGA
This sequence comes from Picea engelmannii, assembly GCA_009831015.1. Classification (NCBI taxonomy): domain Eukaryota; kingdom Viridiplantae; phylum Streptophyta; class Pinopsida; order Pinales; family Pinaceae; genus Picea; species Picea engelmannii. The sequence continues at coordinate 52,887 of ML803937.1, forward strand.
TAGTCCTATAAGGACTGTTAGAACATTTTGTAGGTAGCATTGTGGAGTGGTTACAGTAATCACAACAATATACTTTCATGACATTCTAAAGGCAGATTTTGAGGGAAACAAAAGAGGGTTGTTATAGGGGTGTAACAATAACTTTTGGACAACCCTAGAAGGTTGTTAAAACAATGTGTTTGGAGTTGTAATAGCAACATTCTTCGACCAAGTTTGGCATGGAAACCAAGGAAGGTTTCAATTGTTCCTTGTAAGTGAATTTTGGTATTTTACTATATGCAAGATTTGGAAATTGTCCCTGGTACGGGAGCCCATTGGTTCTTGGTTTAAGAACATTGGATTTGAGCATTAAATTTTTATGTACTTGTGTATGATCTAATTTCTAGATTTTGATTATTTCACTGTGCTAAATGGTTAGGAATCTCAATGTGTCTATGCTTATAGTTCAAATAGTAAATTTGTGTATAACTATCGAAAATATAGACCAGACCTGAGGTGTAGTAAAATATAACACTTGGTTTATATCCTAACCAATCTTCTTCTGGAGTCAAATTTAATACTGCTCTTGTAGGACATCTATTGAGGGTGTAAATTACAATGTGCATTGCTTCAGACCAACACTCATTTCTGAGATACTTAGTTTTCAACATGCTCCAATCCATTTCAACTATTTTCCTATTTTCCTTTCCACAAATCCATTTTATTGAGGAGAGTAAGAGTTGGTAAACTTTCTCTTTATTCCATTCTTCCTGCAATAATTCAAAAATTCATTTGAACTATATTCTCCCCCGTTATCTATATGTAGGGTGAGAATTTTCAAACCACTTTTCTTTTCAACTAATTCCTTAAACTCAAGAAAATGAATAAAAACTTCAAACTTCTCCTGCAAAAAATACACCCAAGTTTTCCTGGAATAATCATCAATGAAAGTGAGAAAATAACATGCCTTTACAAAATATACAGTCTCCATTGGACCACACAAATCTTAATTTATTAGCGCTAGACGTTGTCTATCCTTCCATGTTCTACTTGAGAAACTTTCCCTATGTTGTTTCCCAAAAAATGCACCCTTCACATACTTCATCACCATTCTTGATATAAGGAAGATCAGTCACCATGTTATGCTTCCTTAACAACACCAAACTCTAAAAATTCAAATGTCCCATCCTTAAATGCCAAATCATGCTAGTCATTTATTTTGTAACATTCAAACTATGTGAGTTACTTGAATCAAAAGAAAGCTTGAAAATTCTATCTTCAACCATTTCTCCTCTTGCTACTACTGCATTTTGATTCAACTTATCCGTAATTAATCACTCTTTATTATCAAATACTAACTTTTAGTATTTTTCCAACATATGACCTATAGACAGTATGTTCTTCTTCAATGTTGGTGTCAATAAGGTGTCCTCAATAAACTTTTTCTTTTCATGCAATGTTGGAATTAAAATTGTTCCTTTCCCTTTAACTTTAGAAACTTTGTCATCACCAAAGATAAATTTACTAGAATAACTGTCATTTATTCTAGTAAACAACTCCTCCTGAGATGTCATATGAGTTGAACATCCTGAATCAATATACCAAGCTTCACTTTTTTCATTATGTGCCATAAATCTTGATATGTATAATTTATCATTCCTTGTTTCTTCAACAAATGTATTGGCACCTTTATGTTTCGTATCTCACAATTTTGCATAATAATATTTTTCAATATGACCAAACTTTTGACAATAATAACACTTTGGTCATTTTCTTTCTCGAGGTCCATATCTGCCTCTTCCTCTTCCACAAAATCCTTCTCTACTTCTTCCTCTGAACTAAATTTTAATTCTTCCTCTTCCTCTTGAGGTGGATGCATTTCCTTAATAATTATGTGGGTGTTGTGGATTCCTATTCTGATTCTGATTATGATATTGACCCTTGATTCTTCCTCTTCCTCTATGCCTTGTAGAAAAATCATGTTTTGTTTCCTCTGTTGGATTACTTTCTTCAACAGCTAGAAAAAATCCACTCAACTCATCAATTTTCATTACGTTTAAATATTTGGAGATGATAATACTGGTGGTGACCATATGAAACTTGGGTAGAACACTTCTTAAAATATTCTCAATTAGTCTTCTTTCTGGAACATCTTCACCTAAGGATCTCATCTGATTAACAAAATCTTTCATTTTTGTAATGCAATCATGAATGGATTCATTACTTTGCATTTTTTCATTTTCAAATGTTTTTCTTAATGTTTGCAATTTAGATACAGCCACACCTTCATATGTGTTCTTTAAAATATCCCGTGCTTGCTTGGATGATTGTACAATATTGATTCTCGGAAATATAGATTCTTCAATTGCGCTTCCTATGATAGAAAGAGATTCATTATATTTCTTAATAAATTCCTTTAGATATTTCTTATCATCATCACTCAATGCTTTGAATTCGTTAGAAGAAGGCATATCATATCCATCAATTACAAGTTCCCATAAACCTTTAGTAATAAATATGGGTTGCATGTGTTTGCTCTAATAAAAATAATTTGTGCCAACAAGTTTAGGCAACACAATATTTCTTATCGCCATCAGAGGATAATAAATATGGAGAGAATATGAAAAAAAGACATAATATGTCTCACTTCACCCGGGACGATAACAACTGTCCCAAAAAATAAAAAAGGACTAAACCACCACCAAAAAAAATTATTTTATTAATTTTTTAGTTCAATAAAAGAGTGCAACACTTGCACAATGATAGTCAAACTTGTGTACAATATAATTTCTTGTATATAGCCCTTTTACAATGTAATCTCTTTGAATTAACCCTCTTTACAAAAACAATTGTAGCCAGATTTAAAAAATAAGAGATTTAAAATAATATCTTTTACACTAATTCTCTCTCATAAGCATAGAGAACTAATCCTCTCTCATTACATTCTCAATAAAAGACAAAAGACAAAAGGTAATATACATTTTGTTTACATCTTCATACAATATTTGTGAGAAAATATGTATAATTAAAAAATGATTTTCTCACACTCACATACATTGCATTTAATAAGTGTTGGCAATTTGGTTGTCATCGATGTCAAGCTTGATAAATAGGTGAAGTATCATTGATTGATTGGTTTGAGAAGCATTGCCAATATTGGAGATATTTTTATGAAAGTGACTTGAATGTCAAGCATTGTCAATATTGGACATAATGTTATGAAAGTAGGACATAATTTTATGAAGGTGACTTGAATGTCAAGCATTTTCAATATTGGACATAATGTTATGAAGGTGACTTGAATGTCAAGCATTGTCAATATTGGACATAATGTTATGAAGGTAACTCGAATATCAGTAGAAAGATAATATTGACTAATATATTGTATGAGCTTGATACACTCATCTTATATTGTATAAGGTTGAGATTGTGTCATTAAAATCCATGCACAAAAGAAGAAACCATGAAGAAATTGTCCAGATAAAAAGGGTAAATGGATAATCCAATATGGATCCATACAAATCACAAATAAAGAAGTTAATAAGACATGGTTCATTAAAAGTGATTCAGAAAATATCAATTGAAGAAGAGTACAGAGATGAGACAAAATATCAATGGTGGATGTTTGGTGAGGAAGAATTGACACCATCGAGTCACAAATCAAGTCAATTCAAACAACAATAAGGTCGACTATATGGAAGTCGATCGATTGCAAGATGATTCAAAGACAAGTCAATCGACTGCAAGCCTACAGATTGAAGAAAGTTGGAGAAGACAAGTCGATCAATTTGAAGATGAGTCAAAGATAAGTCAACCAATTGAAGGTCAAAGTCGAAAGAAACTTGAGTCAGGAAATACGATTCGTCCAAAGCAATTTGAGATGACCAAAGTCCAATCTATAAAGTCGGTTTTCTTCCAAGTCGAGTCGGTCCAAGAAATAAGTAACCTAAAGTTCGAAGTCGAAGAAAACTTAAATACAATTCAGGTCGAGGCTGAAGAAAGATGGGTCGACTAGAATTAAAATACTCAAGTAGAAATTTATCCTAGTTGAGTCGACCAAAAAGATATTTGTTGGTCGAACAAGGAAGAAAATACAAAAAAGGATGAGACCAAGTCAAATATTTAGTGACTAGTAGTTGAGAGGGAACTGGTTTTAATATAACCATCACGTAAAATGTTTACAAGCTGAGTTTAAATAATCACCAACAAAGGATATATGTGGAGGTCGATTTAGACATTCACAAAAATGTAATATGTACTAAAGTCGATCTGGCATCCGACGACGAAAGGAAAATATGGGAAAGTTACCTTCAAATAACTGCTTGTATTGGCCACCTTGTACACTTTCTAGGGATATTTATCATGTGTCGGCTAATTGGGCATGTTCTGCAAAAAACCCATGTCGTAGAATTTTAAAATTTGTTTCCATAATTACAGAATATTCATACAAAATCAATGTCTAAATTGGTGTATAAAAATCAATTAATAAAAGTTACCATTTGTGTTAATTAAATGAAGGGGTGCAATGTTTCATTCCAAAAGGACACATTGTTTCAAAGTGGCACCCTTTGGAGAAATATATAAGTAAAGGAATATGAAGGGAAGAAGGTTTCTTGGTGGATATAAATATATGCATATAATGGATTGAATGAAAGTTCATTCTATCAAGTTGGTGTCTGTTTACAAGTTGAGTCTTGTCATGAGGATTGGATTTCTCACATCTCAGTTGGATCTGAGATCAACAAGCTGGATCTTGTTATGAGGGTTGGATTTCTCATTTCTTAGTTGGATATGAGAACTACAAGATGGGTCTTGTATCAGAGAGTTGCATCTCTCATATTCAATTGAAGTCGAAGATATTAAAGGATTTATTTTATAGGTATTCATACAAGTTAAATAAATAAAAGAATGATATTTTATCTACTTCATATAATTTTTGTTTTATATGTTTATGAAAAATTAATTGAATTGTATATATCTTATTTAGTTAATTTAGTTAATCTATGAAAGTGTGAAAAGTAGTCAAAAATTCCAGACACTGATTCACCCCCCCATCTCAGTGTCAGTGTGTGTTTCAACAATTGGTATGGTATCATAGCAAGTTCCTTCACCACAGTTTAACCACTCAATTTTTCTGAAGAGAACAATTGGTATCATATTAAGGTCTCTTCAAGGAAAAACAATTTAATCATTGGAAGCAAGATCTTACTAAACACACAAATGGATGAGCGAATGGCTCTCTCCAAAAATTAAGCTCCTTTATTTGATGGAACATACTAATCTTCATGGAGGCAAAGAATGAAAATATGTCTAAAGTCAAGAGGATCTAGAGTTTGGGACTTAGTATTAAGTAATCCTTGGTACTTAACTACCTCAACGAACAAATCCAAATCTGCGAAAGAAGCAAAGAGAAACAATTCAATGGCATTAAACAAAATCCAGAATGGACTGTCATGCTGAATCAAAGAAAAGATGGGACATTACACCTCTGCTAAAGTATTATGTCTCCAGCTAAAGAGTTCTTATCAGAGTAAAGTACAAAACATAGAAAAACAAGACAATATCATCAAGGAATTGATGTAATCCCTAGTCATCAATAAGTAAGACAACTCAAATAAGGAATTTATGCAATCCCCAATCATCAATAAAGAAGACAACTCAAACAAGGAATTGATGCAATCCCCAGTCATCAAAGAAGAAGACAATTCAAACAAGGAATTGATGCAATACCTAGTCATCAATGAAGAATACAACTCCATCAAGGAATTGATGCATACCTCTATAATCACTAAAGAAAAAATATTGAATCTTAATACTAATGTTATAGTTTCATTAGAAGATATTTGTATGGAACTAGGAAATGGTAAATATATTGAAGTTCCTAAGGAGGCTCTTGAAAATATCAAATACACAATTGTGTGCACTCTAGAAGAGTTGGAGAAACTTCAAAACAAATATATGTTGCTACTACAACAGTTAGATCAATCTAACAACCATGAAGAGCAAGAAAAAAAGATTCAGCTAGAAGAAAAAGAAGAAGAGATCAATATATTAAAGACTAAAGTTGTTGATCTAATAAAATAAATGAACGAGTTGAAGGCATATGAAAAACTCAATAAATACACAAACGAATTAGAAGAAACAAAAGAAATGTTCAACAGTCTAAAGACTCAACTTGAAGAAGCTAAGGAAAGTGAAGAAAACCCGGAGAGCCAGTTGACTAAAAAGGAAGAATTGTGCCACACGCTGGAATTGGAAGTCGTCAACCTCAAAAGGATTCAGCTAGAAAACAAGGAATAAATCAAAGTATTGAAGACTTGAGTTGTTGATCTAACAAAAGAAATAGAAGAGTTGAAGACATATGACAAAACCAATAAATGCACAGAAGTCTTGGATGAGACAGAATAAATAGTCATCAGCCTAAAGACTCAACTTGAAGAAGCTAAGGAAATATAATAAGAGTTGAAGATCTAGTTGACTAAAAAGGAATAAACATGTCACATGTTGGAATTGGAAGTGATCAACCTCAAAAAGAAGAATGAAAAGACAAAAGCAACTAACAAATTCCAAAACAGCTCAGCCATCCTGGATAAGATCTGGAACAGTCACAGACCAACCGATGACAAAACTAGTCTTGGGTAGAATAATAAAGAAGAAGGTGGCAATTGGAACACCATTCACAAACATGAGAAAGGATTATCCTCCTCAAAAGGAAAAAGTGCAATAACAAACCAAATACAAAACATGAACTTTGTTAAAGGAGGAAGATATAAAACTCAAAAACAAGAAACATATCAAAAGGAAGACTTCTCATGTCACAATAGACTCGAGTATGGAAACACCTTCAATGGTTATTATTTTTCTTGTAAAAACTTTGGTCACAAAGAATTGGAATGCAAGAGTCCTGAAAAGAAAAGGTCCAATAACTTAATGAGATGTTGGATATGCAATTATGTTGGGAACACAAAAAAGTTTTGTCATACCATGAGATGCTACAATTGTGATAAGTTTTGGCACAAATCCCAAGACTGCAGGAAATAAAGAAGACAACCCATGAAAAATAATCCATACAAGTCGGGAAGGAAATCTAATGAACTTTGGAAGAAAAGAAGAGAGGATAAATCTCAAAGGACAAATGTAGAAAATAAAATTTCATCAAACAGAGTGCCTTATGGAAAGATATGGAAAAGAAAAACTGAAGCAGAAAGCAAGAAAGATGATGAAGATCTTGCACCTAAAAATGAAGAAATTGATAACAATAAACTGATAGATGAAACTCCTAACAAATAATGTGAAATTCAAAGCTTTGCATATGAAGAGGAACAAGCTCAAGGAAGAAGAATTTCTAAAGAAGAAGATGAAGAAAATTATGGTGCACAAAACAATGGTGATGATGATGAACTCTCAAAAGAAAATCAGTCTGTAGAATAGTGTGATAAATAAAATAAAAATATTTAAATAAGAAAGCAACAAAAGGAGTTAAAAATATATAAAGACAGGGTATGAACAGAGGAAAGTTATTAATGATATGAAAGAACAGTAAATATTTCTTGGAATCAAAGAACTAAAGAATATCAAGAAGAAGAAGAAATAGATCAAGAATATCAGTAAGCTTCAAACCCTTGTTCGTTATGACAAAGAAGAAGACAGTAAAATCATATTTGAACACAAAAATTCCAAGAGTTTGAGATAACAACTAGCACATTCATAGGGGGAGAAAAGTAGTAAAATTTTTATTTGTTTTGTCATTGATGTCAAAAGAGGAGAAATAAACAATAAAAACAAAGTCCAAAATAAATGGGACAAAGACAGGGGGAGAATCACCTCGGAGAGAGAATCTATTGGATTACTGAGAGGGGGGGTGAATCAGTAATACAACAATTTAATCCTTTTTAAATCATATAATCCAAGTTTTATATCAATGAAGCATTATCATCCAATAACTGCATAGTAAATAAGCAATGAAAAAATGAACAATCATACACATACACAGTACACCAGTGATTTACATGGAAACCCAAATCGAGAGAAAACCACGGAATGTTTTTTCTTATATGCCTTGAAGAATTACATTCATTGGAAGCACCAACTTCCTTTGTTTTCCAGCTGCAACTAGAAGGAGGCTCCAACCCCCTAGTTTCTCAGGCTACAACCTGAAGGAAGCTCCAACTCTCCAATTCTATGGCTAAAACTAGAAGGAGGCTACAACCCCCTATGTTCTCCAGCTACAACCACCTATCCTTTCCCCGTCCAACCGCCCTGAAGTAGAAGTAGAATGATGGAACCATTGTCACACTATCACTGTGAGATATATCGTTGTAGACTTGTACCAATAAATCTAAACCATGCATCAACCATGCATCAACCTATAATCAACCTGTACCATAAACAAGTGCATCAACCATGCACCAACCTGTACCAAACAACATGTAATCAACCTATACCATAAACAAGCGCATCCAACCATGTACCAAGTATGTACCAATCATGTGTTTCAACTACTCATCAAATATGACTCATCAATATGTACCAACATCATCAACTATACACCTCATGTATGTGTCAACTCATCAACTACTTGTCTCAACCATGTACTCAACATGTACCTCAATCAAAAGCCCTCATCAATTTCATCATCCAAATCTAATTTGTAGCTCTGTAATAGACCTGGTGTATATGATCACATTCCTGCAAACCTTCCTTAACTCTAACAACAAGAGACTAGCATTTTCATAAAACTTTTCTTTAGTCTCACATGCACCTCAGGGGGAGAATCACCTCGGAGAGAGAATTTGTTGGATTACTGAGAGGGGGGGTGAATCAGTAATAGAGCAATTTAATCCTTTTTAAATCATATAATCCAAGTGTTATATCAATGAAGCATTATCATCCAATAACTGCATAGTAAATAAGCAATGAACAATCATACACATACACAGTACACCAGTGTTTTACGTGGAAACCCAAATCGGGAGAAAACCACAGAATTATTTTTCTTATATGTCTTAAAGAATTACATTCATTGGAATCACCAACTTCCTTTGTTTTCCAGTTGCAACTGGAAGGAGGCTCCAACCCCCTAGTTTCTTAGGCTACAACCTGAAGGAAGCTCCAACTCCCCAATTCTATGGCTACAACTAGAAGGAGGCTACAACCCCCTATGTTCTTCGGCTACAACCACTTGTCCTTTCCGCATCCAACCGCCCTAAAGTAGAAGTAGAATGATGGAACCATTGTCACACTATCACTGTGAGATGTATCATTGTATACTTGTACCAATAAATCTAAACCATGCATCAACCTGTACCATAAACAAGTGCATCAACCATGCACGAACCTGTACCAAACAACCTGTAATCAACCTGTACCATAAACAAATGCATCCAACCATGTACCAAGTATGTACCAATCATGTGTTTCAACTACTCATCAAATATGACTCATCAATATGTACCAACATCATCAACTATGCACCTCATGTATGTGTCAACTCATCAACTACTTGTCTCAACCATGTACTCAACATGTACCTCAATCAAAAGCCCTCATCAATTTCATCATCCAAATCTAATTTGTAGCTCTATAATAGACCTGGTGTATATGATCACATTCCTGCAAACCTTCCTTAACTCTAACAACAAGAGACTAGCATTTTCATAAAACTTTTCTTTAGTCTCACATGCCTAGTTTTGGATTAGTCAACAACCCTAACTTGAAGTAATCATAACTTTGTACCTGTAATGTATAAAGATCTGGAAATGATACACATTGTTCTTTAGTGTGTTTTATGCAATTCCTCCAAGTTTCACTACTTGGAACCTCTCAGAAAAAGGAGTTACAGCAAAAATGGCATACCTTGTTGAATTCTGGCTTATTCTAGAGAGATACCTTGTAGAGTGTGTCCCGCACGAAATATTTGTTGAATTGATCTGAAACTTAGAAAGCACCATCAGAATAATTTATCCTTCCTTGCATTTCGGCCTTTTTTGCTTCACCTTCCCTCAGAATTTCGGCTTAGATATCCTTGGTTACCTCAGACACCTATAGGTATTCAATATGCTCGAGTGTATCTAAAATGAGAGGGCCTTTCCTCTTATTTATACTCTCCAAGTAGCTTCCTTAAAAACATCTTCTAGGTCACTTGGCCCCACTTTCCTTATTTTAGGGTTAACCCTCTTCTAATTTCTCCATTGAATTTATTATTGAAATAATTTATTTTGTATTCACTTTGAATTATAATACACTCATTACTTTACTTTATTATTTACCTTTTAAAA
>ML803937.1:63192-75952 GCA_009831015.1 Picea engelmannii
TCCATTACCCAAACCTTTGTGCTACGGGGCTTTCTTCAAGGGTTGACATCAATGACAACCAACCTTAATCAACAATCTCCCCCTTTGGCATTGATGGAAACACTCTGATGAAATACTGAAATCATATCACTCATGCTCCCCCTAGAACCATGCCTCTGTCTTATGCATCTGATAAATCTGCCTCTGTCCTCTGCATTTGATAAATATGCTCCCCCTAGAACCATGCCTCTGTCCTCTACATCTGATAAATCTCTCCCCCTTTGTCATCAATGGTAAAGGTATATTTCCATCTGTGGCTTCTCCCCCTAACTGAATTGTCCTCTTATGGTGCTTCCTTGTGTACATCTAAGACATATAAGATAAGAATTCAAAAATCATTCATTTTAGAGTAGAAATAACTCCAAGTCTTTGGCGAAGATATTCAAAGGCTTCTCGTGGAAGTGGTATTGTAAAGATGTTTGCCACTTGTTCTTTTGTTCCCACATACTCAACTCTGATGTTCTTTTCTGCAACTTGTTCCCGTAGAAAGTGATACTTGATTGTAATGTGCTTCGTCTTGGAGTGCATCACCAGGTTTTTTGAGATACTAATGGCACTTGTATTATCACAATATATTGGAATGGGCTCATCATACTCAACCTATATATCTGTCAAAGTTTGTTTCATCCAAATAACTTGTGTACAACATGTTGTTGCTGCAATATACTCTACCCCGACTATAGATAGAGATACTGATGATTGTTTCTTGCTTAGCCATGATACCAAACACTCACCTAAGTAGAACGTTGCTCCACTGGTGCTTCATCGGTCATCAATACAACCTGCCCAATCTGCATCTGTGTAGGCAATAAGTGATAGATATTTTCCTTTTGGATACCATAATCCAAACTTTTTTGTTCCTTTGAGATATCTGAAGATCCACTTTACTGCTAATACATGTGATTCCTTTGGTGCTTCTTGAAATCATGCCACCTTTACAACTATCTGCATTACATCTGGTCTGGATGTTGTCAACTATAATAGGTTGTCAATCATTGACCTGTATTGCCTTTGATCTATAGACTTCGAATCATCATATTTTCTCAACTTACAACTGGTTTGCATGGGAGTGACAATTGGTTTGCAATCTTCCATTCCAAACCTCTTTAGAATTTCTCTTATATACTTGGTTTGAGAAATAAAAATTCCTTAGTTGCTTTGACGTATCTGAAGTCCCAGAAAGAAGGATAGTTCTCCAAGTAGCGACATTTCAAATTCTTTATGCACATCTTTTGCAAATTTCTGGCTTAATCTGTCATCATCACTGCCAAAAATGATATCGTCAACATAAACTTCAATTAATAAAATATTATCTTGACTTACCTTGATGTAGAGGTTGTTGTTTGCACTTCCTTTTCTGAACCCTACCTGCTGGAGATAATTATCCAATATGGAGTACCATGCTCTAGGAGCCTGTTTTAGACCATACAAGGCCTTCTTTAATTTACACACATAATATGTGTTCTATGTCAACTGAAATCCTTCTGGTTGTTCAATGTAGACTTCTTCTTCAAGTTCCCCATTCAGAAAAGCTGATTTTACGTCCATCTGATATACTTTAACATTTTTGGAGCATGCATAAGATAAAAGAAAACGAATTGCTTCCATTTTGGCAACTGGGGCAAATGTCTCTTCAAAGTCGATTCCTTCAATCTAAGAATATCCTTTACATACCAACCTAGATTTGTTCCTTGTAACATGTCCATCTTCATTCAATTTATTCCTAAAAACACATTTTGTGTCGATCACATTCTTATTTTTTGGTCTTGGAACCAATTCCCAAGTGTCATTTTTCTCTATTTGATCCAATTCTTCATCCATGGCCTTATTCCAAAATTCATCCTTGTTGGCTTCTTCAAAAAAGTTTGGTTCATTTGTAGATAAGAGTGCTAGGTGTGTTTGTTCTAGTGAACGGATTTTTCTTCTAGTCTCAACTCCTGCATCTTTGTTTCCAATAATTTGATCTGAAGGATGATTCTTCTGTACTCGTTTGCTAGGTGTCTTTGGAGATACTTGTTGAACTTTCTCTTCTGCTTCTGTCGGATTCTCTTCATTTTCATCTTCCTGTTATACTTCTTTTTTATCTTCTTTTTCTTCTTCAGAAGGTTGTTCCATTGATTCATTTTCTTCTTCCTTTGATTTTTTCTGCCTGTTTCATTAATTGTTACGTTGATTCTTTCCACAATTTTGTTCAATCTCATATTGTAACACTTTTATGCTTTCCTTGTACTTGAGTAACCAACAAGTACTCCTTTGTCCACACGAGAGTCAAACTTTCTCATTCTGCCATCTTCTCTTTTGATGTAGCATTTGCTTCCAAAAACTATGAAGTGCTTCACATTTGTTGGTCTTCCTTTCCATAACTTGTAGGGAGTTTTGTCAGTGTTTTTTTTGAGCATTACTATGTTTTGAATGTGAACTGTTGTAAGCACTGCATGTTTCCAAAAAATATCTGTCAATTTGTAATCCAATAGCATTGTTTGATCCATTTCCTATGTAATTATCATCCATTACAATAATGTTCATTTGTCTTTGAACCACTCTCTAAACCAATCTATGAATCCATGCTCTCGTCCATTATCATATATCTATCCAAACCTGCTAAGTGTTCTTATGAATCCATCTATGTCCATGCTGCCCATGACTCTACTTGTGCAACTATCCATAATGCTAACCCATTTATCATTATACTATCAAACTGTACTTCTGCTAATTGATTTCTCTGAATCTATCTTCTCAAACGCTGCAAGTTTCTCTAAGGATGGTTCTTTGGTCTGTCACATCTATCGCATAGATTCCCCCTGTATAATATTCATATTAGTTGGGAGTTTCTATGCCGAATAGCTCACAACAATTCCTGCTCTGATGTGTATTCATCACCATCTTCATTAGTAGATTCATCATCATCTTCATGGGTAGATTCATTATCTCTCTGAGCTCTGACTTATTTCTTTCTATCTATGGATTCATCTTTCACTACAATGCCTGAAAGTACAATATCTTGAACCTGTTCCTTATTTACTTTCCCTTCCTTTATTTCATTTATTTTCCAAACCTTTCTGTATCTGACATCTTTCTTTTTCTCTGTAGAATTTTCTTCATCTTGTTTTATTGCCAATCTTGCGATCTCTGGTACCTGGTCTTTGTTCACTTGTTCTTCTTGTTTTCTTATCCATACTTTCTTATTTCTGATATCAGTATTCTCTTTCATGGAAGTATCGATCATGCTTCTACAATCATTGGCTATGTGTCCATAGTTATGACATTTGTAACACTCAATGTTACGTGCGACCACATAGGCACTTCTTTCTTGAACATTTCTTTTATAATCCCTGCAATCTGCAACCTTATGTCCAAAGTTAGTACAATAAAAACAATGCCCATAAAATAAATTTGCATACCTGGGAGTGAATGATCTTCTTTGTGGCGTAGTCCTTCTGAATTTTTGTCTTGACTGATCATGATCATGATTGAAGCTTCTTTGTGGCTTGAACATGGATGGTCCCCTTGAAGATGTATCTTTAATAGTTTTCTTATATTTTGGTTGACCATGATTCCTTCCTTTGAGTACTTCTGCCTAACTCTTTCTATTTTCTTTATTCTTCTTTTCTAGCAACCTAGTGTGCTTCTCTTCATTCTCTATAACTGATGTGGATGTTTCTGTCTCTTCAACGTTCGTGTTGAGCTTGACGATTTTACTTCTCAATGTGACAACTTCTTCTTCAAGCTTCTCAACCTCTTCTTCTTTCTTCATTATCTAAGACTTCATGACTTATTTTGTTCTTTTCGCTTCTTCAAGATGAATTTTTAATGTGATTATTTCTTCTTCAAGTCCTTTCTCTTCTTGACCAAACTTTGCCTCAAGCTGGTTTAGATCGTTAGTTCTTTCCTTAAGATGATCTTTCAATATCTTCTCTCTCATTTTTGGTTCTTCCTTTTGTGCTGCTATGTTGGTTTCCAAACACTGCTTTTGATATTCAAGATTTTCTTCAATCTTTCTGGCTTCTTCTAGCTGAGTTCTTAAGTTTGCGATGACCTGATGGGCTTCTTCAAAAATGTGACAACTCTCATTTTGTTTCGTCAATTCTTTCTTGAGTGAATCGTTTTCTTCTCTTAGTTCATCTAAAGAACTAATCAATTCTTCTTCATAATTGTCTTCATTTTCAATTATTTTTCCTGTCTCATTTCCTTCATGGAATTCTATTTCAAGATGTCCATGTTTTTCACAATTAACACAAAACAACATACCTCTGGTGATTATGTACTCTTCATCTTTTGAATCTTCTTGACATGGTGAACATAATTCTTCTTGATTTGTTTCTGCATCTTCTTTGACATTTTCTGAATCTGTGATGGGTGAAGAATATATGTCATGTAACTTATCCCAAAGTTCTTTTGTTGATGAATATTTACCAACCTTTTCTATAACTAAATTAGGTAATCCTTCCCAGATGAAATCCATTATTATTTTGTTATTTTTCCTCAATTCCTTATTGGCTGCATTCTTTGCCCTTTTTGAACTATCATATCCCATAACAATTGATAGCCAAATATCATGTCCCTCTACCTATAAAAATACTTCCATACTTATGCTCCACATCTCATACTTAAAACCATTAAACATTGGTACTCCATTCTCAGAATAATCCATGATCTCCTTCCAGTGGTTAAATTGTTTCCTTAAGGAACCGGCTCTGATACCAATTGTTGGATTACTGAGAGGGGGGGTGAATCAGTAATAGAGCAATTTAATCCTTTTTAAATCATATAATCCAAGTTTTATATCAACGAAGAATTATCATCCAATAACTACAGAGTAAATAAGAAATGAACAAATGAAAAATCATACACATACACAGTACACCAGTGTTTTACGTGGAAACCCAAATCAAGAGAAAACCACATAATTTTTTTTCTTATATGTCTTAAAGCATTACATTCATTGGAAGCACCAACTTCCTTTGTTTTCCAGCTGCAAATGGAAGGAGGCTCCAACCCCCTAGTTTCTCAGGCTATAGCCTGAAGGAAGCTCCAACTCCTCAATTCTCTAGCTACAACTAGAAGGAGGCTACAACCCCCTATGTTCTCTGGATACAACTGGAAGGTGGCTACAACCACCTTTCCTTGCCCCGTCCAACCGCCCTGAAGTAGAAGTAGAATGATGGAACCATTGTCACACTATCATTGTGAGATATACCATTGTAGACATGTACCAATAAATCTGAACCATGCATCAACCTGTACCTCAACCTGTAATCAACCTGTACCATAAACAAGTGCATCAACCATGCACCAACCTATACCAAACAACTTGTAATCAACCTGTACCATAAACAAGTACATCCAACCATGTACCAAGTATGTACCAATCATGTGTGTCAACTACTCATCAACTATGACTCATCAATATGTACCAATATCATCAACTATACACCTCATGTATGTGCCAACTCATCAACTATTTGTCTCAACCATGTACTCAACATGTACCTCAACCAAAATCCCTCATCAATTTCATCATCCAAATCTGATTTGTAGCTTTGTAATAGACTTGGTGTATATGATCACATTCTTGCAAACCTTCCTTAACTCTAACAACAAGAGACTAGCATTTTCATCAAACTTTTCTTTAGTCTCACATGCCTAGTTTTGGATAAGTCAACAACCCTAACTTGAAGTAATCATAACTTTGTACCTGTAATGTATAAAGATCTGAAAATGATACAAAATGTTCTTCAATGTGTTTTATGCAATTCCTCCAAGTTTCACTACTTGGAACCTCTCAGAAAAGGAGTTACAGCAAAAATGGCATACCTTGTTGAATTCTAGCTTATTCTAGAGAGAGACCTTGTAGAGCGTGTCCCGCATGAAATATTTGTTGAAATGATCTAAAACTTAGAAAGCACCATCAAAAGAATTTATCCTTCCTTGCATTTCGGCCTTCTTTTCTTCACCTTCCCTCAGAATTTTGGCTTAGATATCCTTGGTTACCTCAGACACCTATAGATATTCAATATGCTCAAGTGTGTGTAAAATGAGAGAGCCTTTGCTCTTATTTATACTCTCCAAGTAGCTTCCTTAAAAACATCTTCTAGGTCACTTGGCCCCACTTTCCTTATTTTAGGGTTAAGCCACTTCTAATTTCTCCATTAAATTTATTATTGAAATAATTTATTTTGTATTCACTTTGAATTATAATACACTCATTACTTCACTTTATTATTTACCTTTTAAAATATTTTAAACCACTTTGACTACTTTGACCTTTTGGGGCTTCTAGATGACATATGAGGGTCCTCCAACTTCGTAAGGCCATAACTCTCAAACCGTGAGGAGTTATATGATGTTCCACATACCACCAGAAATGGCATGACATGTACTATCCATATAGAATAGTATTATCTGAAAATATATCATAACTCGTACCGTTACCCATCAAACAAACTTGGGTCCATTACCCAAACTTGGGGTCTCTAACTTCTCATGGCCATAACTCTCTAATCATGAGGAGTTATGTGACATTCCACATACCATCGGAAATGGCATGACAAGCACTATCCATCTAGGATAGTTTCCCTAACAGATTCACTATCCTTAATCTCATTATTCCACAATTAAGCATGGTTTCCCTTACTCTGCAAAGCGTCTTCCCGTGAGGGATTTCACCATAAGGGGACCACTTTGTAGTTCATCCATATTTACTTCTTATCAACCATGAGAAAACAATATTGAGTCATATTTACATCAAACAATCTTGGGTCCATTACCCAAACCTTTGTGCTACGGGGCTTTCTTCAAGAGTTGACATCAATGACAACCAACCTTAATCAACAGAATCATCTCAGGGGGAGAAGAGAAATATTCCCTTTTTCATTGTTGTCAAAGGGGGAGAGATAAAGAGTAAAACAAAGTCATCTCAGTGGACTCAAAATACATAATACATTTCACAAGGAAAGTAATATTTGTTTACTAAGGTTGTCATCAATAACAAAGGGGGATATTGTTGTAAATTTGGTTTTCATCGATGTAAACCTTGATTAGGTGAAATATCATTGATTGATTGGTTTGAGAAGAATTGTCAATATTGGACATATTGTTATGAATGTGACTTGAATGTAAAGCATTGTCAATATTGGACATAATGTTATGAAGGTTGGACATAATGTTATGAAGGTGAATTGAATTTCAAGCATTGTCAATATTGGACATAATGTTATGAAGGTGAATTGAATATCGGTATAAATATAATATTGACTGATATATTTTATGAGCTTGATACACTCATCCTATAATGTATAAGGTTGAGATTGTGTCATTAACATCCATGCACAAAAGAAGAAATTGTGAAGAAAGTGTCCAAATAAAAAGGGTAAATGGATAATCCAATATGGATCCATACAAATCACAAATAAAGAATTTAATAAGACATGGTTCATTAAAAGTGATTCAGAAATTCTCATTGAAGAAGAGTCCATAGATGATACAAAATGTCAATGGTGGATGTTGGTGTGAAAGCATTGACACCATCGAGTCACAAGTCGAGTCGGTTCAAACAACAATAAGGTCGACTATTTGGAAGTAGATCGACTGCAAAACGATTCGAAGACAAATTGACTGAATGCAAGCCTATAGATTGACGGAAGGTGGAGAAGACAAGTCGATCGATTTCAAGATGATTCGAAGACAAGTCGACCAACTGAAGGTCAAAGTCGAAGGAAAATTGAGTCGGGAAATACAATTCGTCCAAAGCAAGTCGAGATGACCAAAGTTTAATTTCTCAATTTGGTTTTCTTCGAAGTTGAGTCAGTCCAAGAAAGAAGTAACCTAAAGGTCAAAGTCAAAGAAAACTTAAATACAAGTTGGGTCGAGGCTGAAGAAAGATGGGTCGACTAGAATTAAAATACTCATGTCGAAATTTTTCCTAGTTGAGTCGACCAAAAAGATATTTGTTGGTCAAATGAGGAAGCAAATACGAAAAAGGGTGAGACCAAGTCAAATTTTTAGTGACTAGCAGCTGAGAGGGAATCAATTTTAATATAACCATCACGTAAAATGTTTACAAGTTGAGTTTAAATAATCACCAACAAATGAGATATGCGGAGGTCGATATAGACATTGACAAAAAGGTAAGACAAGTCGACCAACTGAAGGTTGAAGTCGAAGGAAAATTGAGTTGGGAAATAAAATTCGTCCAAAGCAAGTCGAGATGACCAAAGTTTAATTTCTCAATTTGGTTTTCTTCGAAGTTGAGTCGGTCCAAGAAAGAAGTAACCTAAAGTTCAAAGTCAAAGAAAACTTAAATACAAGTCGGGTCGAGGCTGAAGAAAGATGGGTCAACTAGAATTAAAATACTCATGTCGAAATTTCTCCTAGTTGAGTCGACCAAAAAGATATTTGTTGGTCGAATGAGGAAGAAAATACGAAAAAGGGTGAGACCAAGTCAAATCTTTAGTGACTAGCAGGTGAGAGGGAATCAATTTTAATATAACCATCATGTAAAATGTTTACAAGTTGAGTTTAAATAATCACCAACAAAGGAGATATGTGGAGGTTGATATAGACATTGACTAAAAGGTAATATGTATTGAAGTCGATCTGGCATTCGATGAAGAAAGGAAATTCTATGTAAGTTTCCTTCAAAGAACTGCCTATATAATCCACCTCACACACTTTCTGGGGATATTTCTCGTGCGTCGGCTAATTGGGCATGTTTTGAAAAAAAAAACCCATGTCATAGAATTTTAAAATTAGCTTCCATAAGTACAAAATCTTCATAAAAATATCGATGTCTAAATTGGTGTATGAAAATCAATTAATAAAAGTTACCATTTGTGTTAATTAAATGAAGGGGTGCAATGTTTCATTCCAAAAGGACACAACATTTCAAAGTGGCACCCTTTGGAGGACTATATAAGTAAAGGAACATGAAGGGAAGAAGTTGTCTTGGTGGATATAAATATATACATATAATGGATTGAATGAAAGTTCATTATATCAGGTTGGTGCATGTTTACAAGTTGAGTCTTGTCATGAGGATTGGATTTCTCACATCTTAGTTGGATCTGAGATCAACAAGTTGGGTCTTGATATGAGGGTTGGATTCCTCATTTCTCAGTTAGATCTGAGAACTACAAGTTGTGTCTTGTATCATAGAGTTGGATCTCTCATATTTAGTTGAAGTCAAAGATATTAAAGGATTGATTTTATATGTATTCATACAAGTTAAATAAATAAAAGAATGATATTTTATCTACTTCATATAGTTTGTGTTTTATATGTTTATGAATAATTAATTAAATTGTATATATCTTATTCTGTTAATTTAGTTAATCTATGAAAGTGTGAAAAGTAGTCAAAAGTTCAAGACACTAATTCAACCCCCCCCTCTCAGTGTCAGTGTTTGTTTCAATAATAAGAATCCTCCACAATGTTTAAAATATTTAAAATATGTTCTCTTTGTTTTATCCTCCACGGTGTCTAAAATCTTTGTTTTATATTTTAATACGGTTCAAATTGGTCGCCTATATGCATGATTTCTTACACCAAACCCACCATAAGTTATGAAAAAAAAAATTATGCACTCACCAATGAGACCATCGCATGCATCAGTATGCTCCACACTTGAAGACAAACAAATGAGTCCACAAATTGTATGCTAGTATCAGATTGAATGACCAAGACGACTCTACAGATTATTGATCATTCCAATCTTCAAGGCAGACTCTAATACATGTGTGTGTTCAGCAACACAGGTATTCCAACAGAGGATGAACACCTTCAGCAACCACTCACATAACCAGATCAAAGATCAACACACTAATGTTTTCATGTGGTAAAACCCCTACGGGGAAACATCCATGGCCCCAACCAACGCGGCCACTTGGAGCAGTTTATTAATGCAAAGAAAAAGATTACAGAGAGATTTTACAAGAGAGTTTCTCACAATCGATCATCGGCAAATGACCCTCCATGCTCTTTAAATAGAGATCATGGACCAATCGGGTGTTAAGTCACAGATCAATGGCCATTAAGATCGAGGAGAGTATGAACTGTCAAATCACTCTATGTCGGGAACATATCATGACCGTTGGATTTGCTAACTACAAATGCATACTAATGCATACTAAAGAAACACACTTGTACCTAACGACACAATATACCAAGTAGATCTTACTAACTCCTAAGTGTCTAAATATCCTAACATCCCCCCTTAAGAACAAATTGGGATAGGATTGAAGGATTTACAATAGTGACACAATAGAATAAGGAAGGAGGCATTAGAGCCTATCCCCCCTTAATGACAACTTCCTGAACTCCTAACATAGATCGAAGTTTGGAAAACTTCACTTCTGTAAGAGACTTTGTGAAAATGTCTGCAACTTGATCTTCTGTAGGGAAAAAGAGCACTTCAATAACTTGATCATGAATGAGCTTTCTGATGAAGTGCATGTGTAGCTCGATGTGTTTGCTACGTTGATGTTGAACTGGGTCTTTGGCAAGCTTGATGGCACTCTGATTGTCACACCAAAGGCTGGTCGGATGTTGGTGCTGGAATCCAAACTCTAAAAGGATCTGTCAAAGCCACAGGGCTTCCTGACTTGCATTTACCATTGCTCGGTACTTTGCTTCTGCTGAAGAAAGTGAAATAGCCTGTTGTTTCTTACAGGCCCAAGTGACAGGTCCTAAACCAAGGCTGAAAACATAACCTGCAGTAGACTTTCGATCATCAAGGTTGCTGGCCCAATCTGAATCAGTGAAACCAACCAATAAAGGAGTCCCCCCAGAACTGTAATGTATCCCGAACTGAACTGTACCACGAACATAGCGAAGTATCCCTTTAGATTTTTTCCAATGGCTTTCATGGGGTGTTTGCATATATTGGGCAACAAGACCAACAGCAAAGGAAAGATCAGGACGGGTATGAGTCAAGTATAAGAGGCTACCAACTAACTGACGATACAGGGTGGCATCAACTTCAAGAGAAGTACAGGTGGCAGAAAGATTGACTCCAGACTGGAAGGGAGAAGGGGTTGGTTTACAATCATCCATGTGAAAGCGACGAAGAAGGTCACAAGCATACTTAGACTGGGAAATAAAAATTCCTTCATTGGTTTGCAAAACTTGGAGGCTAAGGAAATAGTGCAAAAATCCTAAGTCTGTCAATTCAAATTTCTTCTTAAGGTGAGTTTTCACATGGTTTAAAAGTTTTGAGTCACTACCAGTAAGGATAAGGTCATCATCATAAAGGACAAGGATTATGAGATGGCTTCCTACTTTCTTGGTATAGACATTAGGATTAGAATGGCATCTAGAGAATCCAGTAGCAATAAGAAAGCTATCCATTTTGGCATACCAAGCTCGGGGAGCTTGCTTGAGACCATAAAGAGATTTCTTGAGGTGAAAAACAAGGCTAGAGTCATTCTGGACATATCCAGGAGGTTGTTCCATGTGGATTTCTTCTTGCAAATCTCCATGCAAGAAGGCGGATTTAACTTTCATCTGATGGACCTCCCATTTATGTGAGGCAACAAGGGCAAGAACAAGGCAGATGGAATTCATTTTTGCTACAAAGGCAAAGGTTTCATTATAGTCAATTCCTTCAACTTGGGAAAATCCTTTGGCAACTATTTGAGCCTTGTGTCTTTAAACACTTCCATCTGATGCATACTTAGTTCTGTAGACCCATTTGCATCTAACAAGTTTTCTTCCTTTTGGAAGAGGTACAAGATCCCAAGTATCATTTTCCATTAAAGAACGATACTCTTCATTCATTGTTGTATCCCAATCTGGATGACCTGAAGCTTCTGCAAATGTCTCTGGATCATGAGTTTCTGAAACTTGAGCCAAAAGAGAAGAGGCTCGCTGGAACTGTGAACGTGTCCGACGTTGATCTGAAAGATCACCGACAAGATCACCAGTTGCTTCTCGTGTTGAACGGACCCATCTAGGAAGCGGTGGAGCTAGTGTTGGTTTAGGTTCAAAGGACTCATCTGGAGAAGGGTGAGTAGGCGGAGGTGGATTTTCATCCTCACTGTCATCATCTAAAGAAGAAACCAAATCATAAGAAGGCACAAACATTGAAGATGGCTCGTAGGCCGAAGAAGGCACAATCATCGAATTACATATCTTCTAATAATAATTTCATTACAATGTGATTGAAGAAGTTTGTAACCTTTGACATCTTCAGAATAACCAACAAATATACACTTCTCACTTTTAGGTTGCAATGCTTTCATTTTCTCATTAGGAATGTGAACCCATGCTATACTGCCAAATACATGAAAGTGACTTACATCTGGTTTAATTTTAGTCCAATATTCTTTCGATGTTATATTTTTAAGAGCCTTTGTGGGAGTGCAATTTACTATGTAATTTGCACAGTTGATGGTTTATGCCCAATACTTTAGACTTAATCCCTTAGATTGGATCATACAATTAGCCATTTCTTTTAATGTGTGGTTCTTTCTCTCAGCAACACCATTTTGTTGTGGTGTATATGGAACAGTGTGTTGAATTTGGATTCCCTGTGTAGTGCAGTAGCTTGTAAAATTATTGTTCACATATTCGCCTCCGTTATTTGTTCTTAACCTTTGAATTTGATGTCCAGATTGCTTTTCTACAAGAGCCTTGTAGGCCAAAAACTTGTCAAAAACTTCACTCTTGAGTTTTAAGAAGTAAACCCAAGTACGTCTGGAAAAGTCATCAATGAAAGTTAAGAAAT
>ML803937.1:82562-116523 GCA_009831015.1 Picea engelmannii
ATTAGTTGTAATTATACCTCCTAGTCTCCTATATATACCAAGGAGACATTTTCATTTTGAATCATCTTTCACTTGAACATTTAAGTGGGGTAAAAGGAGGTTTCCCCCTCGAAGAGGCTTATTATCTGAAATTATCTCTTTTTCAAGGCATTGAGTACTTTTCCTAAGGTTTTTCTATGCTATATTGATGTTTGGTTCTTAACAATTGATCACTCCAAATTGTACAAGCTTATCTTCCTCTTGAATCAAAGAAGCACAAAAGGACTCAAGAGTGGGTTTTTCATAAGCTTCTTCCCCTAGAGCCTCTCTCATGGCATAAAAAGGTAAATACAAACACAGTATATGAACTACCTAGCTTAGAAAGAATAAGATAGATGCAATGCTCTTCCTCCATATTTATCTTACATTCTTTACATAAAATTATGAGTGTTTTAAACCTAGATAGATAGTCTCCAAGGCAAGAAAAATCATTTGGACTCAAGGTCAGTATTTGATTTTCTAACTGTTGTGCTCGAATAATATTGAGTTTACCAAACACAGATTCAATCGTGTCCCAAGCTTCTTTGGGGTCACCAATATCTTGAAGGTGGTACCTTAAATCAGGAGAGATGGAAATTCTGATTAGTCCACGTGCTTCATCATTCCTATTATCCCGCTTGGCTTTCTTATCAGCATCAGTGGGTGCTTTTTCATTTCCCAAGGTAATTTGGTACAAGCATTTACTTCTTAATAAACCTTCCATATGACATTTCCATTGGAAGTAGTTGTTGTTGGTAAGCAAGACAGTACTTGTAGAAGCCATATTAAATCTGCAGATAATGTGGATTTAAAAACTGAAACTGATGATCTGAATAGAAAGAGATCGAAAAGTTATGCAGTTTTTAAAAAAACGGCACTGCAAACGGACTTCCGATGTTAGAGTTATGCCCTTTAAAAAAAAGGCACAATTGGTAACAAAATGACCACATGATTGTGTAAGTTGCTTTATGAAGTGACCCACTTTTACAAAGAGAAGTGGGGAACACTTTCACAATGAAGTTACTTTATAATAGAAAAGATGCATGCAAAAATAATTAACTCTAAAATAAAATATTAAAGCTACTTATAGTGATTCACTTTTATACTTGAAGTGAAATACACTTTACAATTTTAGCATGAACTTTTCCAAAAAAGGGTAACAAAAGAGAGACTTGAACTCAATACCTCTTACTTAATAAAGCAATTTTTAACCAAACGATCTAGCAAAACATATTGTAATGTTCAGAAGGAGGATTGGGGTTGTTGTTGGTGTTGTTGGTGTTGTTGTTGTTATTGTTGTTTACGGCCTTGGAGAGTGTGCTAAAAAAATTGAGATTTAACCCTTGTTGTCATCGAGAAGCAAAAAAAATTTCACACAAGAAAAAAAATTTGTGTCTTGATAACAACAAGGGTTAGATCTCGGTTAGCTTACCCGGAAGATGCACCTTTTCCTATCTGTTTTTTATTTGTCAAGATCGCACAGGGTGTGGGGAAAAGAGCATACGCATATCTAAAAGAGTAGCAACTCGGAAATAAATAAAACAAAACTGAAATAAAACCAAAATACTACTCTGCAAAAAGTTAAAAAAAATGCGTATTCAAGCTTTATACCTCCGAATCTAACTGTAATGGTCGTATCTTGGGCAAACGAAAACCTTTTCAAGTGAAACAAAAACTGTTCTTGACTGAAACAAGTGCTCCAGACGCAATGGAATAGTCCTCTCAGCCCAAAAATGTATGTAAATGACAAAAAGTGGAGATGAGGCAACTCAGCTTCACGATCTCGATCTAGAACAGGAGTAGGTCTTCAAACATGCTCTGATACCATGTTCGGCAACACAGGTATTCCAACAGAGTACGAACACCTTCAGTAACCACTCACATAACTAGATCAAAGATCAACACACCGATGTTTTCATGTGGTAAAACCCCTACGGGGAAACATCCACGGCCCCAGCCAACGCGACCACTTGGAACAGTTTATTAATGCAAAGAAAAAGATTACAGAGAGATTTTACAAGAGAGTTTCTCACAATCAATCATCGGAAAATGACCCTCCATGCTCTTTAGATAGATATCATGGACCATTCGAGTGTTAAGCCACGGATCAATGGTCCTTAAGATCGAGGAGAGTATGAATCGTTGGATCACTCTATGTCGGGAACATATCGTGATCATTGGATTTGCTAACTACAAATGCATACTAAAAAAACACACTAGAAAACACACTTTTACCTAACGACACAATAGACCAAGTAGATCTTACTAACTCCTAAGTGTCTAAATATACTAACAGTGTGGTGTCCACGTTGCAAACTCTACCTTCCACATAGACATATGCACACCAACAAAAAATTATTATTACACTCATCCCATACACACCATTTTCTCCATGACACTTGTCAGTTTTTTCACACAATCTCTCTAGTCAACCTATCCAGTTCATACACGAAATACGTAGAATACTTGGAATATGAGAAAAACATTTTAGGATAATAATATATATGCGTGTGTGTGTGTGTGTGTGTGTGTGTGTGTGTGTGTGTTGAACTTGCAGATAATAGATCTAGCTAGGAATTGGCATACACAGTTGCAGAGAAAATATGAGAAAAGAGAAGCAGAAGAGAAAGAATGGAAGAATTCACAATAACCAAATGAATGAATGATAATTTACACATGATATACTCTGTATAAATTAACTAATGCACACTAGAGGAGAAGCCAATGCGCCATATTGGTGGTCTAGAGTGATCTGGACACACACCAACAATTACGAGAGTAAACTGCCACCTATTCTAGTCTCTCAGGCAGTTACGGGAGTGAACTACCACCCAACCTAAGTTAACTAGTCTCTGAGTCTTCAGTTAACTGACTGAAACAAAGTGAAGTGAGGAGGAGATCATGGAATCATGAGTAATGATATAGTATCGTGATGGTCCCAAGGACAATGCGCATTAGTTGGTGATGATCCCAATGATGCATGGTGATAATCCCAATGTGGTATCTAGACTCCACTCAACTGATCAAAATGAAGTGTGAACTGAAGAGAATATTCTCCTAGAGGAGTATTCTCCCTAAAATATAGGAGACTGAATAATGACTAATAAACATATGTAAAACCTTAGGAAAAAGAAATCCTAGGTGTGTGTGAAGTATCTCCAACACCCTCCCTGAACATCACTATGGTGAAAATAAAGAATGGGTCCCAGCAACAAGGCCATGTTAGGTACCCAAATACAAAATATACACTGAAATAAAACAAGGAAAGAGGAAAAACCTCATGGGAAAATGCCCCCTAAAAGTACAATGTATCTAAAAATAAGAAATGACAGTTGCTAGGAAATTATGTCCTTCATTCCAAGATGATTGCACATAGAATGAAACTTTTGCTTAGTGAAGGTCTTCGTGAATATGTCTGCAGTCTTTTTTGCTGAAGGAAAAAATTGCAGGTCGATGATCCCATCATGTACTAAGTCTCATATGTAGTACATGTGGATATCGATGTGCTTTGTCTGTTGCCTCTGAACTGGATCTTTGCAGAACTTCAAATTGATCTGGTTGTCACACCAGATGACGATCAGCCAATGAAACTAAATGCCCAACTCAGTGAGAAAATGTTGCAGCCACATAGCCTAAATGGTTATGTTAACTACCCCTCTATACTCTTCCTCAACTGAAGATAAAGAAATAGTAGCCTTCTTCTTACTCAACCAACAGATAGGCCTGGAACCAAGACTAAGTGAGTAACCATATGTGGACTTGAGATCAATGCTATCACCAACCCATTCAGAATTAGTGAACCCGATGAGGTCCAATGTAGAGTCTATTGAATAGTGAACCCAAAAGGTGATGGTGCCCTATATGTATTGAAGGATACGCTTTGCAGCCTTCCAATGTAGCTCATGCATCTCCTGCATGAACTTGGATACTGCTCCAACTACATAGGAGAGGTCTGGTCTGGAGTGTGTGAGATACAATAAGCTCCCCACTAGCTATCTGTACAGTGTGTTGTCAACCAGTGGAGTGTCCCATCCATCCTCAAGTTTGAATCCCTATAGGAAAGGAGTCAAGGAAGACTTGCAGTCTGTCATGTGAAATCTCTCAAGGACATCTCATCCATACTTGGCCTAAGACAGTTTGATGCTTGATCCATCTTGACTGATCTCAAGTCCAAGGAATAAATATAGCGGACCCAATTCGTCATCAATAACCTTTCATGCAGAATCCTCTTGACTGCAACAATCGTTGAAGTCGAGCAACTAGTGATCAACAAATCATCAACATATAGAACTAGGAGTAGAAGTGAATAAGTCGTCTTGAGCATATAAACATTTGGGTTTGATTTACAATGTACAAAGTTCTGTGATATCAAGGAGGAGTCCATCTTGGCATACCATGCCCTCGGAGCCTTCTTGAGGCCATAAAGAGACTTCTTTAGTCGACAGACCAAAGATGAATCATGCATAAATCCCTAGGGCTTCTCTATATAGATCTCCTCAAAGAGATCGTCGTGAAGAAAGACATTCTTCATGTCCATTTGATGGTCTTCCCATCCCTTGGCTTCCACAATGGCAAGTGTCAAACATATGGAATCCATATTTGCTACTCGAGTGAAGGTCTCATCATAGTCAATGCCATGCACCTATTGCAAGCCTTTGGAAACTAGCATGGCTTTGTATCTGCTAATTTGTCCATCTGTTGCGCTCTTGGTCCTATAGACCCATCTACACCTAAAAATTTTCCTTCTTAAAGGAAGGGGAAACATATCCCAAGTTTGGTTCTCGAGGAGGGATTTGTACTCCTCCTGCATGGGAGATTCAAAAAAGGGATTTCCAACAATCCCACCATAATACTATGGATCTGAAGACTGAACAAAGAAAAGATTCATGGGTGGCAACGGTTCAATGGAAGTGAGTGCAGGAGGAGGCTCCTCAAAATCAGATCGAGTCCTCCTAGTATCAGTTGGATCCCCAACAAGATCCCTTGCATCTTGAAGTGTAGTCTGGTCCCACTTGGGCCTCTTCTCTGACTCTACATATGCATCTAGATGAAATGACTTTTCATATGATTATATTGAATCTGTATCTGGATCATCTAAATCCTCTGAATCAGAACTCTCATATAAATAATATTCATCATGTGAATGCTCATCATCTCTGACACGTAGAAGAAAAAATGTGTCTGCATGCGACTGTTGAGGTACATGCGAGACACTTTCCTCGAATTGGAAACTATGCTCAATGATGAGTCAGTATGAGAAAATATCAATGAGTCTGTATCCCTTCACACCAACGAGGTATCCAACAAACATACATTATGTGCTCTGTGGATCAAGTTCCTTCCTCTTCTCAGAGGGAATCATGGCACTTACACGTGAATCAAAAATATGGAAGTGGGTCGCTTCCGATTTGAGGCCGCTCCAAGCCTCGTAGGGGGTTTTATCCTTGACAGATCAATGAGGAGATCTATTTTGGATGTAGGTTGCACAATTAAGTGCTTCAATGCATAATCTTTGTGGAATTGACTTTGCATGTAGCATGCAAGATGCCATCTCTTTTAGAGATCTATTTTTCCACTCAGCAACTCCATTTTGTTGCGGAGTATAAGGAACCATGTGTTGCAACTGAATCCCTTCCTCATGAAAAAGATTTTATATCTCATGGTTGACATACTCTTCCCCGTTATTTGTTTGGAGGACTTGATTTTATTTCCTGACTGTGTCTCAACAAGGGCTTTGAAATCTTTGAGGTGTTGAAAGACCTCTGATTTTTTCTTGAGAAATAAAATCCATATGAAGCACGAGAAATCATCAACAAAAATGAGCATGTACCTCACGTTACTAATTGATGGATGCATAAAAGGTCCCATGAGGTCATTGTGGATCAGATATAAAGGAAAGGAATCCTTTTGTGTATTTCCTTTGTCGAATTTCTCTTGAGGGTGTTTTCCAAGAACACATCCCTCACAAATTCCTTTGGAGAAGTGGATGTCGGGTAGACCATCAACCATTCCCTTCTTGTTGAGTTGTTTCATATATCTAAAATTTAAATGCCTGAACCTTTTGTTCCATATCATAATACTTTCATCAACATGGGTAAGAAGTAATGCAGAATCTGGTTCAATAAATTCAAAAAATGTGTAGATTCTAGATTGATGATTTACCTCACCGGTTGAAACCCTAGAATTGGTTTTCATTTCATAGATATCCACTACATCAGGTTTGAATATGACTATGTTTATGGTGTCAGAGTTATTCATCTGATACATAGAGAGAAGATTGACAAAAATTTTGGGAACGTGCAACACATTCTCGAAGATTTCATTTGTGAGTTCAATCATTCCTTTGTTGGTGACCTCAACTGGAGAGTTGTCTCCCATCAGAATAGAAGGACTTTTGAATGCATCCAATGAAGAATAGACTTCTTTTGTGGATTCCATGTGGTGTGATTCTCCTAAATCTACAATCCAAGCATCGAGAGAGGATTTGATGGAAATCAAAGCATGGCTAGAATTGCATTTCTTGGGATTCTGATCTTCTAGCTTCTTCTTCTTGGCACCCTCAGGGATGCAGTCTCCAAGGTTGTTTTGTTGAAGTATTTGGGTCATTAGATCTATCTTTTTCTGCATACATGCATATTTTGGATGGAATCCTTTATGGCAGTAAGTGCATTTCTCCCATTTTCTTCCCTTTCCCCCTTTGGATCTAGAGGCATTGTGGAAGGGTTTTGATTTGCATGTGCTTTCCTTTTGTATTTTTATTTAGATTTATGATATTGATGACCGCTACCATCTTGCACAGTAAGTGCATGCGCCTTTGGGCCTTTGATTTTTCCCATATTGATGAGCTTTCTCTGCTCTTGTGTCAGAGACTCAATAAATTCCTCAAGAGAGGGCATCTTCCAGGTAGATCCAGATGTGAATCTAACTGAATGAAATGTGGATACAAACAATGAGTATTGTGTACCAAGTTTGGAGAGAGTGGTGAGAACCATTTGTTTCTCCTCAGATTTATCAACCCCGCAAGCTTTGAGTTACGACAACAAATCCTTATATTTGGTAAAGAAATATTGGAGATTGTCAAAGTTTTTTTAATCCAATGTGAGAAATTACACCTCGAGCAAGTGCCCCCTCATCTCATCTTGTTTTCCAAAATCCCTTCCATGGTGGTCCAGGCTTCATTGGGGGTTTTACAGGAGGATATGTGAAAGAGGAGTTCAGGATATATGAGAATGTAAATTGTTTCGAACACTTCATCCATTCGATTTAGATACTTGGATTTTTCTATGGATGTTGTTGGTTATGCTTCTGTGTTCATGGTTAAATTGTACAATCCTCTACTTAGAAGATGCATTATCATATTCTCCTTCCATGCAAAGAAGTTGTAAGGTGTAAGAATGGATTATTTTGGAAATTCCATTTTTTCGATGTCTTGAATCTTTGGTACCTGCAAAAATAATTTGGTGTGTCTTTTCCCTAGCAGTCAATGTGCTCTGATACCATGTAAATGTGTTGAACTTGTATATAATAGATCTAGATAGGAATTGACATATGTAGTTGCAAAGAAAATATGAGAAAAGAGAAGCAGAAGATAAAGAATGGAAGAATTCTCATTAACCAAATGAATGAATGATAATTTACACATGATATACTCTGTATAACTCAACTAATGCGCACTGGAGGAGAAGCCAATGCACCATAGTGGTGGTCTAGAGTGATATGGACACACACCAACAATTATGGGAGTAAGTTGCCACCTAGTCTAGTCTCTCAAGCAATTATGGCAGTGAACTACCACCTAGTATGAGTTAACTAGTCTCTGAGTCTTCAGTTAACTAAATGAAACAGAGTGAAGTGATGAGGAGATTAGGGAATCATGAGTAATGTGCTAGTCTAGTGATGATCCCAAGGACAATGTGCATTAGCTGGTGATGATCCCAATGGTGCATGGTGATAATCCCAATGTGGCATGTAGACTCCACTCAACTGATCAAACTGAAGTGTGAACTGAAGAGAATATTCTCCTAGAGGATTATTCTTCCTAAAATATAGGAGATTGAATAATGACTAATAAACATAGGGAAAACCTTAGGAAAAATAAATCCTAGGTGTGTGTGAAGTATCTCCAACAATATATATATATATATATATATATATATATATATATTGAATAAGAATATGAATGAGATGATAGATTACAATTGAGGTCTCGTTATATATATCTAGACAGAGTGCACTTTCATTAATTTTCATGTCTTTTCAATAAGATACACCTTTTCATTATGTATCTTCATTAATTATTATTATTATTATTTATTATTTATTATTTATATTATATTATATATATTCATGTTATTTGTGTTCATAACATTGCCTTCCTCTTTAGAAATTCTTTGTCCTCAAAGCATATTTATGAAAAGGCCTTAGGTATTTACTCTTGCTTGCAATGTCTTCACATAATTATTTGTTCTTGATGTTGTCGTAGTTGATGATACGAGACGATATGAACCTCTGAGTGTTGAGAAAAATTTTTGAATTGTAAAAGGATCGAACCATCCTAATTCAATCTTTTGTGGAACGTTGCTCTTCCACAATGAACTATTATCTTGAGACTTAATTGTCTCGGTATCAATATTTGTCGGATGATAATTTAGTTGTTCCCAACCTAAGTGATATTGATACACTAATTGTTTAGGATATCTTCTCTTATGATTTGGATGTCGATAAGGAGTTCTTATAACATTGTTTTCTCTTATCATGCTTGTAGTGTTTTCTTGGTTTAATTTTGGTATATGATTTTCTGCATGCATTGATGTTAGTTGGTTATTTGATAAATTTATATTAATATGTACACTTCGAGTTACCCTTGTTTATACTCCAACATCCCTATATGTTTTTTCTTCAACTCGATTGGCATATTCTTGAGCTGTGATGTGGATTGGATTTGTGTTTGTTCATTTTTCTACAACTTGGATTTTTACTCCTGAGGACTTTGATGCTTCCTTCTGTATTTGTTCTAACTTGTTTTCCAACAACCTTTTATTATTCTTAAGCTTCTTAATTGGCATTAGTATCTTATTATTATTATTTTTTAGGTGTGAATTTATTCATTATTTGATTTTTCGATATCTTTAATGTCTGGACTTTCAAGTTTCTCTTCTTTCAACTTTCTAATTTGTTCTAGGATCCCTTGATTAAGGTTCTTCAAACAAGATTTTTCTTCATTTTATTTTTGATAGGTTCTTCTCGATATCTTGATTCTATTGTTCCAACTTTTGAATGCATTGTTTTCTATCCTTTGACTTCTTGATCTATGTAAGTAGTTTTTGACCGTGGTATTTTAAGAGATAAATTTCTTCGTTTTTGTAGTAATAACTTCGTCTAATTCTTTTTTAATTTTTTACAATGACCATCGATTTTCCTAAAGGATCACCTTTGATAGGTCTTTCATATATTTTGATGAAGGTAGTATTGAATCTGACTTCATTGTAGTTTCTTGAAATGTCATCATCTTCTTCTTATAGGGAAACGTTACAAACTTTTTCTCCATATTTAAGATGAAGGTACCTAGTTTTTTAAACCAAGGTAACCTGAGAATGATGTCAGTTTCTTCTACATACATAGTTGTAACATCGAATTGAAATATATATTCATCATCAACTGTCACTTGTAACTCATTAATTTCATATTGTATCTTGAAAAAAATATATTCCTTTTCAATTATATTTGACTATGGAATTAGTAATTGATTTGTCAAATTGATATTAATGTAATTTTCATCCTGGTTCATGCTGATGGTGTTGTTAACCTGTCTTCCTTGAATACTTACCTTTAATGTAAATGACCCACAACACTTGTAACATGAAATTGAACAACCTTCATAAGTAAATCTTCCTTTCATAATTTTATAATTGTCCATTTTTCTAACTTTGAAATGGCCTTATGATTATTTTTATAATATCCCTTTTTTTTTTGTAAGTGAGTGTGAAATCTTGTATTATTGAAAGAAGTTATGATACAAAAAAGAACAGGGGAATCCCTTGATCTGCCAAAAAGGAAACCAGATCAGGGATCCCAAAGTTGCGATGTCTAAGATAGTTGGGGGAGGGCTGGGCTGCCACCATGGAAAACCGACCCAATCCTCCGGAAACCAGTTTGAAAGATTAAACCATAACATATACATAAAAGACATAAACATAAGACGGGGGTAGCTCCCACATTGAATACAGCTTTGACCAGGAGTTGAACCTGCGCTAGTCTAGGATGATGGGATGTCCTGCGTCACCATCCTTTCTTGCCTCGTTCTCCTTTCTCTGCTCCACTGTGTGTGTCTTTCTGATGCAAGATGGTGTTCCACTCCGACCTGCTGGAGTGATGTCCATGTGGTGGACATAGCATAGGTAAAGGTGGAATTGGCCTGCCATTCATTCCATTTTTTTCCTTTTGGCTCCTTTGGTCATCCACTATTTATTTTTCATTGGCCTCTAGGTTGCGGAGGTGACTCAGAATTTCTATGATCGCCTTCTTGTGGTCCCTGATAGCATCCCTGCTAGTCTCTTTTCGATTAGCGTTCATCTTGCCTATCAACATTTTTGTTCGCCAAGCCTCCTCCACCATTTTGTGGTAGAAGGTTTTTCTAGGCTATGTGGCCCCTGGGTCTTGTATCTCGTCTGCTTCTTGAATTAGTTCCATCTAGGCTTTGCCCTTACATGTGGTGTTGATTTCTCTTTCCCACCTGTTGATGATTGTTTTTCCTTTTGGATTGACCTGCGTGAGAAAGGAACCCTTGGCCTCTCTGGTCATTTGTTGCATCCTTGTAATCCTATGGGTGCTTGTCGGAGGTTCCTTCCCCTGGGGGCCTCTCTTACTATGGGTTTTCTTCATTCTTACCATCTTGGCTTGTCTGTGGTGATTTTTGTCTTGGGTTCTTCTCCTATTCCTATTCTCCCCTTCCTGATAAGTAAGATGGCCTCTGTAATTGCTTCTCATCGGTCTGTGGCTATCCCTGGTGTTTCTTCTTTTATGGGGTTTCCCCGACTGTGGGATCGTCCTGGAAATCATGGGCTGCTCATAAAGGTGTACCTTCTGGTCCTTTTTTACTGTTTCAGAGTGTGTACTCTTGGGAGCCCTGTCATCATCCCTATGCCAATCCTTTTCCCTGCACATTGTACGAAAATCATTACCACTCCCCATATCTATACTTGGGTGAGCTGTACCCATACTTGACCATGGGAAACCCTGTTTTCCTTCGTCCTTTGTTGCCTGCTGATTATATTTTCTGCTTTCCCATAGACAACCCATGTACTTCTTCCCATTGACATGACCGTGGTGTCATACCTCCTCTAGTTGTGTGACCTGGATCTGCATTGTAACTCATGTTTGAGTGGTGGGCTATCGGATTCGTCATGGGTCCTACGTGCCCTTCAGTTATTCATGCACCTCCATCCTCAATGTGGTCACCCATACTTCAGTTGTCGTCATAGTCTTTTGTCACTAGTTGGATGCAGTCTATTCGGAACTGACCATTCGAGATGTTACTCCAGATAGTGTCCATTTTTGGTCCTTCCTTGTCGACCCCCTCGTTAGTGATTATGTCTGCTAGTCCATTTGTTGACCTCTGTACCTAGCGCAAATCCACTGTGATCCCCATCTGCAAGTGCTCATGGATTTTTTGCAGGGACTGTGCCAAGTGCTAGTGTCTCTGGATTTTGCTCACTCTGGTACCATTTTGGAGTCTCCTTATTGTGTTAATAACCAGCGTGGAATCTCCTTCCACTATGGCGTTTTTCATCCCTTCCTAGCTTAGGATCTCAAGGCCAGTCTCCAAGGCTCTAAATTCTGCGACGTTGTTGGTTGAGTTCCCCAGACTCTCAACGTACAGTCGAATTATATTTCCTTTACTGTCCCTGATTACTCCTCCCATTCCTGTCCATCCTAGGTTACCTTTTGACGCCTCGGCCAAATTCATCTTGAGGGAGCCTACTGGTGGTGGTTTCCAGTTGTGCTCACCTACTTGGAGTTGTGGTGGCCGTCTTTCTTGATTGGGGTTGCAGTCATATTTTAGGTGGAAGGCTTCCAGGATTCGAGAGTCCTAGTTTGTGAGTTGCGCTCTTCATTTCTGGCAGTTGCAGCTCTGTATGGTTTCTTTTTTCATGGAGATTATTGTTTCCTTGATCTTCCCTTCCAACCAGCTTTAGTTCCTGAAGATGCGTCAGTTCCTTTCATTCCATATTTCCCATATGATCATTCCCGAGATGAGGGTCTAATAGAGATTCACCTCTATGTTTTCACTGTAGTTCTCTTTCCATATATTGATAGTTGTGGAGATGTTACCTTGGATCCAATTTGATTGTCAGAAGATACCTATTGCCCAGTCCCAGATTTCTGTTGTGTAGGTGCATTCGCCCAGGACATGGTTCGTTGTTTCTTCCTTGGCTTGACAAAGGTGACATCTGGAAGGACCTATGAATCCTTTTTTCCTTAGGTTCTCCCAAGTTAGAATTTGGTTGTGGAGTATTAACCATTGGAAAAATTGTATTTTTGGTCAATGGGGGTTGTTCCAAAGCTTATCCCATTGTTGTGTCGAGTCTTATTTGTCTTGGTCCGCGATATAGTGTCGAATTTCCTTTAGATTGAATTCCCCGCCGTCCTTTTTTCCCCATCTCAGCTGGTCATCTCCTTTTGTGACTGTTATTTTTCGTCTCCCCAATTCCTCCTCCACCTCTTCTACTATTGTTGCGGTTTGGTCTCTATTTTGTGGGGTGAGAGTGTTGCAGATTCTCCATTTGTTGTGATCTATTTCTTACTTCCAGTAATGGTATACTCTGGTTTTACCTTGCGCAATCAACTCTTGTTGGAGTTCCTCCCTGTCTGGTTTCTCCATTCTAGGTTCCTGTTGCTAGGCGTCCTCCCAGAATCTGGTTGTTCTGCCATTCCTTACTTCCCAAAAGTTATGTGTCTGAATCTAGGCTTTGTTACGCCAGGCTAAGTTCCAGATGACTGAACCTTCCTTCGTGCCTCTGAAGTGGATTATATCCTGGTCGCATATGTTCGGGGCATACTTTTCCTTCCATGGGTTTACCCATGGTGTAGTAGTTTCTTTGACCCAGCGCCACCATAGTTTCACCCCATAGGCATCATTGGTCACTTGCGGGTCTTGTAGCCCTAGACCTTCTTTGATTTTTGGTCTACAGACCTTCTCCCAAGCCACCAGGGCCCATTTTTTCCTTGTTTCTACTCCTCGCCACAAAAATTCCCTTGGGATGGTTCTTTTTTTTTGTAGTATCCCCTTGGGGGTTGGGAAAACAGACATCATAAAGGTTGGAATTGCTTGCAAAACATACTTGGTCAGAATAAGTCTTTCGGCTTGGTTGAGGGATCTGTACATCCAATTTTTCACCCACTTCTATAATTTGTTGATTATTCCTTCCCAAGTTGACATTTTGTAAGCTTTGTCCGTCAGGGGAATGCCCAAGTACTTAGTTGGGAGTGCTTTGCGTTCAAAGCCCAAAATGTTGGCCAAATTTCTTTGGATTGCAGGGTTGGTATTGAAGAAGAAGATCATAGATTTGGAATGGTTGATCTCTACCCCTGAGGCTTCCCCAAACTCTTCAAGGATTCGTTTGTAGGCTCTTGCTTCCTTAAACATGGGTATGGCATGAAGTAAGGTTTCATCCACGAACTGTTGTTGTGTGGGGTAGGGCAATTTTCGAAAGGTTTGATACATGTTATTTCACCTGTTGCAGTTGCACTTTTTATGCTTCGACTGAGACTTTCCATCATCAGGATGCAAAGGAAGGGGGACAGGGGGTCTCCTTGTCTGATGCCTCTTGTGGGCCAGAAAGGTTTGGTAGGGGCTCCATTTATTAGTAGTGAGTAGCTTGTTGTGGATACTAGGCTGACTATCCAGCTGATCCAGTGTTGGGTGAAACCAAAAGCTTCCAAAGTCTTGACCATATAGTGCCAGCTAATTTTTTCATAAGCCTTTGCTAGGTCCAATTGAATTATCATTCCACCTCTCTTCTGAAGCTTCAGGGTGTGGATAAGCTCGTGGGCATGGATGATATTCTCCATTATTTGTCTTCCTTCCATGAAGCCTACCTGTTCTTGTGAGACCAATGTGGGTAGGAGGGGTTTCAATATATTTGCTACAACTTTGGAGATTATCTTATAAATCACATTGCACAGTGCTATAGGTCTATACCGATCAGGGGTTTTGGCTTCACTTTCGTTAGGGATTAGTGTAATCATTGTAACATTTAGCGCTTTTAGAATGGAGGCTGGCCTTCTAGAGTCTTCCACTACCCTATAAACGTCATGTTTGACAAAATCCCAGCAAGCTTTGAAAAAATCTGATGTGAAGCCATCTGGACCTGGGCCTTTCCCATTGGCCATTTCCTAGAGTACTTGGTCAATTTCTTCCTCTGCTATCGGTTTGTTTAGGTCATTATTTTGTTCCTTGGTGACCAGGCGGGGGATATGATGGATTATCCTTTGTATGGTCTTCATTCTATCTTGGTTGGGTTCTTGGGCTATCCCATGGAAGTGGTTTACCAGAGTAGTTTCGATATCCTTATGTGACTCACACTCTACTCCATCCTGGTCCTTAATCTTCAAGATTTTGTTATGGGCTCTTCTGGCCATGGTTGTTCTATGAAAAAACTTTGTGTTCCGTTCTCCTTCCTTTAGCCATCTGATTCGAGACTTTTGTCACCAAAGTGTTTCTTCTTGCTGGCATCGAGCTTCCCATTCCTGGGTAATCTCGATCTCTTCCTTTTTCTGTTCCTCCTTATACCCCTCCAAAATGCAGGTTTCCTGGAGTTTTTTCGTCTTTTCTTCTATGTTGTTTTTCTCTTGGCTTATATTCCCAAAAGTATCATTGTTCCACCCCTTGAGCCTATATTTGATATACTTTAGTTTCTTGTAGAGTTTGAACATCCTTGTCCCTTGTTCTGGTTGCTCCTCCCACCACCATTGTTTAGTTCTTTCCTTAAAAGTTGGGTGTTCAATCCAGAATTTTTCAAATCTGAAGGGTATGTTCTTTGGAGTGGTTTGGAAGCTTGCTTCCAGTTGCACTGGCCAGTGATCAGATCCCCCCAAGGGGAGGATGTTGCAATCTAAGGTTAGCCCCTGCATGATGATTGATTCCGATACTAGGAATCTGTCAAGTCTTGTTGCGACCTGATACTGGTTCATCTGTTTATTGTTCCAAGTGAACTGGCCATTATTAGTTTTGAGATCTACCATCTCCGCTGTGTCTATGAACTTTGAGAATTCTTCTGCATCCCTATCCAATCTTCTAGTACCTCCTTTTTTCTCTGCAAGTGATGTGACTATGTTGAAGTCCCCTGCTAGGATCCATTGGAGGTTGTTGGATCGGGTTTTAATATCTTCTAAGTCTCGTATCATTCCTCTCTTTTCCTCTGACACCTGGGGCCCATACACATTAGTGCATAGAATCACCAATGATTTGCATGTGAACCGTAAGGGTGTGCGTGGTCGCTTCAGCTACTATTAGGCTCAGTACTTGTGGGTTCCACAAGGTGAGAATACCTCCTGCCATTCGATGGCCTCCAGTAGCCACCATCTTGTGCTTGCGCCAATGTTGTTTACTAATTTCCTCCATTATGTCTATATTGCATTTTGTCTCTTGAATAAAACAGAGATCTGGTTGTTCCTTATTTAGTCTATTTCTAAGGATTCTTTGCTTTCTCGGGTTGTTTATGCCTCTTATATTCCAAGTTATAACCTTTATTTAAACATGTGGGGGGGAGTTGGGGAAGAGTTTCTTGATCTTACCCGAGTTTATCAGTAGCGCTCCAAGCTCCTCTAGGGATATGCTATTTGATTTCCTGCCTTTTTTCCTCTATTTTTGCTTGGGTGAGAGTTGTGGTTGTCCCTCATCTACTTTGACTCCTAGATGTCCAATCTCTCCATGTGTGTGTTTTAGTCCTCTATCTTTGGCTTCCTCCCTTAGAAGAAACAGGTATTGAATGCAGTCAAGTTGCTATGTTGGTACATTGTCTATTCCCTGTCTTTTCCATTGCTCCAGTATGTTCGAGAGATCTATCCCTTCCCTTTCCACAAGGTCTATGAGATCAGGATCTTCTGTGACTACTTCGCTTGGGGTCATTTCCGCATCTCCATCTGCTTCTTGCATGGGGGTGTTGTCATCTCTGATTTCTCCATCCATCGGGGTTGTGCAACTCCCCTATTCCTTCTTGTTACTTGGTCGATCGATGGGCTTGTTTGTTGCTTGTTCTCTGAATTCTTGAGCTTTTGCCAAATCCTTTTCGTTTTATGCCCATTTGTTGGTTTTGTCCCTTCCTTCCATTTTATTCTGGGCCTCCTGGTTATTTTCTACTGGGGTTCTACTTGGCTTTTTATTTGCTCTGCTTCTAGGGTTCAGTTTTATAAACCCATCCTCATCTTGCTGTGGTTTGGGGTTTTTCACTTCCTGTTTTTTATTAAGAGGCCATTCTCTGATCAGGTGGCCATGTTCATGGCATCTTCGGCATCTGAAGGGGATATGTTCGTAATCATTTTTATAATATCCCTTTCCTCACTTGGAATATTGAAATTTCTAGACAAGGAAAATATTCTCAATTGACTTTTGTCTCTCTCTGTAATGTCCCCCACCTCTTTATAAGAGGTTGTGAGGGACTTAGTAGTCTAGTTGTCCCCACTAGACTATAGTCTCATGAGTCATAGGGACCATTAAACCCAAAGTATTTACCTAAGAACAATGTTATAATTTGAAGGTGACTTTGAGGAGAAAAGGTAAAGTAAGTGGAGGAAAAGACCACATGAGGAAAAGAAAATAATTAACCTTAGGAGGTGGTCAACTAACTCAATAGAGAAATAGAATAGGGGTATAAAAAGAAAAGGAGGGCGCATTTATCATTATTTTAGATGTTGGGCCCGTAATATGATTGATTTAATGACGTTAATTAGATCCTTTTTGGCCGAATATGTATATACGTTTTCTGTTTTGAAGAGTTTTTGAAGAGATTTTGTGTCAAATCGCTATGATTCACACTAGGTATGCATGATTCATGTTTTGTGATGATTTTGAGTTTAAATCGCCATGTTTTCATGATTCCAGGGAACTAATTTGCGTTTTGTGTGTCACAGAGCAAAATCGCAACTTGTTTTTGCATCCAGCACTCTGTCTGGTACTCCATCTGGCACTCTGTCCTGCACAAAAACCATGGGAGATTTGGCAGTTAGCATATCGGTGGCCAGCGATGGGTGAATCAAAGACATGGGTTTTGCTTGTGCTCGTGGCCTCCATTTACTGAACTTCTGACAACTTGATTTGGGTTGTTATGTTGGGCGATTATTGGCTCGCCTTATTTCTAGAAGCCACTGGAAGTTAGGGCATCTTAAATGCGATTTGTTGTTTTTAGAGAGGGTCGACCCTTCCAGTGGTCAACCTCTCAGCTTGTAAAACTTATAAATACCACCTCAGTGTTCATGCAATTGTTAAGTATAGTGTTAGAGAGACAAAGACAATTCAACTCTGTTTTGCTATTTTCATTTTGCTAAAACTGTGTAAAGACCGCGTTTTGGATTTTTAATGTTGAATTCATGTTGTTGAGCTCATGGTTCACCTTTGAAGATTAGCCATGACTTGCTGGGGGGCCCACCAACAGTCTAGGTGAATATCCACTTAGTTTTCTTGTGAATTGAATAGTGTAGTTGTCATTTTTATTCATTTCCTGTACATGAGTTTTCATTATGCATCTTTACTGTATAAATTGATGTTTATGATTTAATTGTTTTAGTTTCTTTTGCAGGTTATTATGAAGGCTATTATTAATATGCAATGATCTGTTAGTTAGTAGGAAGCAGCTTGCAAGCTTAGATACTAACCTTGTGTATAACTAGATGATAAATTAGATTTTCTTTTATGCTGAAATAGAGTTTAAGAACAGAGTTTAAAATAGAGTTTTTAATTCATGATTTCTTTGACAGGGTTTCGGTGGATGGATAGTTATTAGTCTTTAGTTTTCAATTCCAGTTTGTCTATCTAGTTGCTACTTAGGTTTGCTTATTTAATTTGTCATTTAGTTTGCTCATTTGTTTTCTTGTCATATGATGAAATAGTATTTAATTTCTGTTTTATGAGCATTTCCTCTTTTGCAATTTGAATTGTTAAAATAGGACTAGTTTAGTTTACTTTATGCAATTTCTTTCTTAGATCTAAGTTGCAATTTCAATTCAAAGTTGATTGTTGAGTTTAGTGTAGTATGAGTTTGCTTAATTAGTATAGAATGCAATTGAATTTACTAGAATAGTGTCTTTATACTGTTGATGATTAATGCATGATTGAATAATCACATGGATATGCAAGATAGTTTATGTTGTTTATATAATGGCTAAGTTCTCACTGGATTGCCTAATTCACACTTTTCACTTTGCTATCGAAGTCAATATCGAGTTTATCCCTCTTGAATTATCGTTAATTGTTAAATTCCATCGTGATATTATAAGACACCGGAGACATAACCATCAACACTATATTTGAGTTTTCTTGCTTTCATAGATTAGAAGATAGTTTTCTTGCTTTCATAGATTAGAATATAGTTTCCTTGCTTTTGTAGGATAGATAGTCTTTTTGCTTTGGTAGATTAAGGAATAGTTTGCTTATCATAGGTTAAAGATTAGTTGTTAATTACTTTTGCTATCATAATGCTTTCAATTCAGTAGATTTCCTTTCATAAATTAGAAGTAGTTGTGAAGATTAATTTAAGAATAGAGTTCACGTGTTTCTTAGTTTAATTAGTTTCTTATTGAGTGATCTTAATTAGTTTACTTACTGTAGAAGTTGTCATAGGTTAGTTAGTTGTTTGCTAGCTTGTTTATTTTCTTTAATAGAGTAGTTGCTTGCTTGTCTATTTACTTGCTTTCATAGGATAGTTGCTTATTGAATTTGAGTAGGTTACTTAAAGTAGTTTGATGTTGCTATTGCTTATTAGGTAGATAGTTTGATTTGCTTATCATTATGATTAAGTTAGTTTGCTTTAAGTAGGGTTTTCATTTTCCTTCTTTAGACTATCCATCAATCCTTTGTTTAAAGGTTACTTAGGGTACATAGTTTGAGTTTCTTAGTAGGGTTTGCTCATTAATAGTTTTTTCTTGAATAGATTAGCCCTTAGATAGCCACTTCCTTAGTTAGACTATACTACCTCCAGCATTCTACCTTGGCATATATATTCCTACAACTCTAAGTTTACTTACACCGGGTTGACAATTTAATTGAGGGTTTTTAGTGTGTTTTTAGTGCATATAGAACACCCATCATTTTTGGCGTCATTGTCGGGGAGTTCTCTCAAGGTAGGAAATAGTTAGGAAATAGATCATTTCTAAAACCTTAGCATTAGATTGGTGGCGGGGGAACTTCAAGATGAGAGGTAAGAACCTGCGCATCTGCTATTGCAGGCTCCCCCAAACCCAATGGTAGTTTTTGTTTTTGTTTTTGTTTTCTTTCATGAACATACCTAGAGACCCAAAAGGTAGATACATTAAATCTAAATCAGATCTTTCAACCAATGTTCCTTCCGACCTTTTTGGGGGAAGGAACGTTCCACTCATAAATTATGCAGACCGATACCGAAAAACAGGAGCTAGATCAACCCAAAGAAATAAAGTAGTGTCTGGAGAAACTAAGACAGGGAGAATTATAGAATAGAAAATTGAAGCATTAGTGATAGTGGAACAAGAGGCAAGACCACTAGAGCCTTCTGCAGAACCAAACAAAACAACCTTTTCTTTTACACCACCACCAGGAGATCCTAACTTTGAAGACATCATAGACCCTGAACAAGTAAATATTTTGTTTGGTAGTTCAGCCAATGTAATTATCTCTCAAATTGACACAAAAAATTTGGCACCAATAATCTCAACCGACTCAAGTAGAGTCCCAGACATCCAATCAGTAGGAAGACCTTTCCATCAAAAGGAAACCTTTTTCTCTTCAAAGATAAAACCACCTAGGTACTCTCTTTTTGGAAACCAAACCAGTATGGATGATCAGGGGGATCACAACAATGTAAGACACGGGGAGGAAGAAGAGGTTGGAAACCAAACCGAAACTACCTTCGGGTTTCCAATTTTGGACACCACCCCAAATGTCAACATGAAAAATATTCCTCTCTCAACACTACCCACCTTTTATGGTAAAAGAAGTGAAGATCTAGATACCTTCCTATTTGAATTCGACATTTTGTGTAGAAGCTACAACTACTTACAGGATGCCCAGA
This sequence comes from Picea engelmannii, assembly GCA_009831015.1. Lineage (NCBI taxonomy): Eukaryota > Viridiplantae > Streptophyta > Pinopsida > Pinales > Pinaceae > Picea > Picea engelmannii. Next base: position 102,842 of record ML803937.1, read on the forward strand.
AACTAAAACTATTTCCTTCCACCCTCAAGGACTCCGCACTAAGATGGTTCATGAGGTTGAGAGAATCTAGCATTAGGTCTTGGGAAGCCACGAAAGATATATTTCTTAAGAAGTACCAAGACTATTGCAAGACCAAAGAATCTCGTAACGACATTTTCAAAATCCAACAGTTAGAAGACGAGACCCTCGAAGATTATATGGAACGATTTGGTTATATCTCCTAGAAATCAAAATACCATGACCTCCCAAAGGATGCAGTTAGGGATCTTTTCCTTAAGGGAATTTCAGAAGAATAGCTAGAGATTCTTAACCTGATGGCATCAAGTGACATCTCTCATAAACCATTTTCTGAAATATGTGAAATGTGTAATAATTACTCGAGTAAAGCTAAAACAGGAAAGAATGTTTGGGACCCTTATAACAAAAACTTAAAACCAATTAGTTCAGGTGGTATCACAAGAGAAGAGATAGGGAACCTTTTAGAGAATTTCAAAACAGATATCTAAAGCACAATAGGTTCTCAGTTGGACACCCTAAATATTAAAAAGAAACAGGAGGAGGAAAATGCAGCAATGAGCATATATTTCCCAAGATGCAGGAGGAAGCATTCCTCAAGGGAATGCCCATTAGATAACATTTTAGTTTGTGGCTTCTGCACAAAAGACCATTCAACTAAGAAATTTCCATCATTGCTCAGTTTGTTAGCCATATATAGGAGTGGGGATCCTGGGGAGCCCTCTTATGCACCTAGGAGGCCATGGCAACCTAGGAACTAGCCCACATACCCAGATCTACAATCTCAAGTTCCACCCTATTATCAACAACAACAACAACAGTGGAACTCACCAAGTTGGCATAGTTTGAGTTTCTTAGTATGGTTTTCTCATTAATAGTTTTTTCTTGAATAGATTAGCCCTTAGATAGCCACTTCCTTAGTTAGATTATACTACCTTCAACCCTTCTACCTTGGCATATATATTGCTACAACTCTAAGTTTACTTACCCCGGGTTGACAATTTAATTGAGGGTTTTTAGTGTGTTTTTAGTGCATATAGAACACCCAACATTAGATATTATTACTTTTGCATCTTGAGATCTAGAGCCAAACACGTTTTGATGGTTTTGGGATAACAAACCCTAGAGATCATCTCTGTGGTGAATTATCCCACCTATCCTAGTCCAATATTGGTCACGAAGGTGCAATATTCCTCCCCCGCCATTATATAGTAGCATACAGGTTACTCATTCATTGAAGGAAGAAGGAATGCACAGTTTTTGGGGTTTTCCAGTAGGAGGGTGCACTGGTTGAAGGAAATATAATTGATCTAGAGAGAGGAAGGGGTTTTGGTGGCCAAGACCTATTGGGATATGATTGATAGGCCTAGGGCACCTTTCCTATGCCAGTTTCGAGGATATTTCTTCAGTATATGATTTATTTGGAGCTTGGCACAAATTCTAGAGGAGGAGAGCGCACTGCATCTGAGAGATTCCTTCATTTGGGGTGTCATAACACCTCCATTCAACTTGAGACTTTTCCCAGGGGTTTGTAATACTCCGATCTACCATTCTACCAATTTTGGAGTGTATTGGAGACCTAGAGGAGGGAGGCCAAAATCTTGGTGATCTACATCCACAAAGAAGTGTGAAACTCATCCACGAAGAGGGTTTCCAGCTATCAGAGGGAAAGGCATTAATCTTGTATCTTCTTATAGGTGATTGGTTGGACTTTGGAGGCTTGTATATTCTCTTCTCTACCATATTTAAGGGTTATCATCAACTGGGTTTCTATATCTCAATTATTCTATTCCATATCTACATATCTATTATATCAAGATCTTATATTATCTAAATAAAGGTCAGATATGAAGTTGTTGCTTGATATTGTGTTGATTCTCTTGTATATTTTCATTGGATGTATTATTTGTTGTATTCTTGTTCCTTTCACACTGTAAACTCCACATAATCTCCATAGTGCAAGCCTTGGAGGCATATATGCAAAACAACACACAAAAACTTAAAAAAACTCAGTATAAAACCTAATTTTCCAAGCAAAGAACAACTTGGGAACATTACAGTGGTATCAGAGCATTAAATCCTCCCAGCTTATGGGGATTAGTGCATGTAGAATTTTAGTGGTATCTATATGGGAAAGTGCAGAAAACAAACAGGTGAACCAGAGGCATAAATGGAAGGATCGTGTGATGACAGTGAGCCACATGCTTTAACAGGTATAGCAAGGGAGTTGAAAATATCCATAGGCAATACCCAGTTTACACTTCAAAACCATCTTCGGGAAACCTAAGAGACAATGCATAGGGGACATATTGAAATGAAGGAGACCTTGGGCAGGTTAAATTCTATTCATGACAAGATTGCATAACTCCTGATGTAGATGATCCATGGGGGAAATGGACCAAACATAAATGAAAACATGGAAGCTAGTGGTTCTCATGGGGGAACTAGACATTATCATGAGCATGATCTTCACTACCATACAAGGGGACAGAGCTTTGGATGGGGAATTTCTCAGGGCAAAACACACAATAGAGTGACCCCTAGAACCTATATGCCTACATTCTTGGATGACCATCCACATGATAACCACTTCAATGAAATAGAAGACAACTTTGAGGAATATGACAGGGAATATGAAGCATTGAGTGCAGGATTAAGGAGACGGGTTACATTGGACCAATATTGTGGTATCACAGGAACCACAATGAGCTGAAGTGCAATGCGGGCAATATGGAGATTACATACTTTGATGGATCTTCCAAGGTGATTATGCAAGCTTGGGTACATAAGTTAGATACCTATTTACAACTTAACCCCATGAGGGAGATGGATGCCATCAATTTTTCCACCATTTACTTGGAGGGAAAAGATCATGACTAGTGGTATCATGGTTTGACTACCTTGGTTCATAACTAGATTACTTATTACACAAATTTCACTCAGAGACTTATTGGTAGGTTTAATCAGGGAGATCTAGAGCTACATTTCAAGGAGCTCACACAACTCAAGCAAAATGGGTCACCAAAGATCTATATAGAGGAGTTTCATAGGGTATCTGTAATGGTGCCATATGTGTCTCAAGTGATATTAATGATGCTCTTTACTGAGGGGTTGATGGAACCCCTAAGGGTTTCGGTCAAGGATTTTAAGCCATCCAACTTACAGGAGGCCATATGGAGGACTAGGGACTTGATAGGATCTGCAACAAAAACTAAATTTACCCCTAGACAACCCATAAACCAAAGGGGAAGAGATCAAAGGGGGGTTGATAAAGGAAAAGGTGGGATGGATGAGGCTACTATGAGGGAATTGAGGAGGAAGCAACTATGCTTCACATGCAAGGAACCTTAGGATCCAATGCATAAATGCATGTGTAAAGGCAAGGCTCATTATATTGAAGTGATTTATGATGATGAGGAGGAAGAAGATTTTAGCCACATCCAAAACATGGAAGAAAATCCACCTAGAAAGGACTCTACAGAGAATTAAGAAGAGGAAGAAGTAGGTTTCGGCCTTGCAGCAGATAAAAATGTTACAATAGCCTCCATCAGTGGGGTGCCTAAATTCAAAACCTTCGGGATGAGAGGAGTGCTTCAGGGACAGAAGGTTTCAGTACTCATTGATGGGGGAGCTTCACACAACTTCATTGATTCGGCCTTATTGAAAAGAAGGCATATACCTACATTTGAGTTTGAAGGATTTCGTGTGGAGGTAGCAAGGGGGCGCACCATGCCTTGTGATAGGTATATTCTAGGAATGAAACTTACCTTGGGAAGAAATGACTTGGCACATGATTTTTATGTGATGGACCTACCAGATAATAACATCATCTTGGGAGTTCATTGGCTTAGTACATTGGGACCTATCACTACCAACTACAAAACCATGGAAATTTCTTTCATTGAAGAGAATGTGAAAAAAGGTGATACTGAGAGGGATGACAAGTAATACACCTAGAGTGGTGACAACAAAGTGCATGGAGGCCATTTTTAAGAGAGAAGACATTGTATATGCAACATAATACAGAATATCAGCTCAGGTGGATAAGAAAGGGCATCCTCATTACTCTCAAGACATTCATAGAATCATTGACAGTCACAGCAAGGTTTTTTAACCTATTCCTTCAGGAGCACCACCAGATAGGGCTTTGAACATATTATAGAATTGGAAGAAGGAGAAAAACATGTCATTACTACTCCTTATAGACACCCAAAAAAGTATAAGGATAGAATTGAAAAGGCTATCAAAGAACTCTTGGACATGGGCCACATTAGACCAAGTTCTAGTCCTTTTCCATCTTCAGTGGTATTGGTAGAGAAGAAAGATGGGACTATGCACATGTGCATTGACTACAAGGAATTGAACAAAAAGACTATCAAGAATAGGTACCCCATCCCTAGGATAGATGAGCTATTGGATGAACTTCATGGTGTTGTCTACTTCACCAAAATAGACTTGCGCTCTAGCTATCATGAGATCAAAATGAGGGAGCAAGATGTGCCCAAAACAACCTTTAGATGCCATTACGGTCACTAAGATTTTTTGGTTATGCCCTTTGGTCTAACTAATTAGGGAATTTACTCTTAGTCTTCTTTGATGACTTGTTGATTTATATAAAAACTTGGGAGGATCATCTTCAACATGTAGATCAAATCTTGGGAATAATGGAGGGGAAATCATTATATTCTAAAGAGTCCAAATGTGAATTTGGGATGACAAAAGTTATTTATTTTGGACATATCATTGAAGTGAAAGGAGTACAGGTGCACCAAGAAAATATACAATCCATACTTGACTAGCCAACACCCAAGACTCTTACTGAGTTGAAGGGATTCCTTGGAATTTGTTGTTACTACGGGAATTTTGTCAAAGACTTCTCCCAACTTTGCGCACCCTTGACATATTTGACCAAAAAGGACGCATTTAAATGGAATCAAGAGGCACATATGGATTTTGACAAAATGAAGAAGGTAATGAGCACTTTCCCAGTATTTTCTTTACCGAATTTTTCACAACCCTTCATATTGGAGCGTGATGCCTCGGGGGAGGGAATTGGAGCATACTTATGCAAAATAGGCACCCCATTGCCTATGAGAGCTGAAAACTAAGGGGCCATGAACTTTTATACACTATTTATGACAAAGAGATGTTATCCATCATGCATGGATTGGATAAATTCATACAATACTTAATTGGGGAAAAATTTGTTGTGAGGACAGATCACAATAGCATCAAGTACTTTTTGGACCAAAAGGACCTAAATGAAAGACAACAAAAATGGGTTAGCAATATCCAAGCCTATGACTTTGACATTGAATTTTTCTAAGGGAAAAATAATGTGGTGGTTGATGCTTTATCCAGAAGACCTTCAGTTTATGCCATGACAGATATTTCAGTTGACTGGAAGGCACATCTTTTGGTGGAATATTCAAAAAATAGGTTTTCTTGTGAGTTGATGGATGGGCAGGTGTAGGATGATAACTTCAGGATTGTGGATGACATCATATAAAACAGGGGCCAAATATTCTTGGTTCCCAAGTCAACATTCAAAACACGAGTATTACAGGCATGTCATGATTCACCATTGGCATGGCATTAGGGGTTTGTCAAAACTTACAGACAAGTAAGGGAGAGATTCACATGGAAGGGAATGAAAGAGGATGTGATGCACCATATCAAGGAATGATCCACTTGTCAAGAGAACAAGGATGAACAAACTCATCGAACAAGTTTATTGCAACCACTCCCTATTCCAGAGAATAAATGGGAAAGCATATCGATGGATTTCATCACAGGATTTCCCAAGGTCCAGGGAAAGGATTGCTTCTTTGTGGTTGTGGCTAGATTAACCAAATTTTCTCATTTCTTTGTCATCTCCATAGATTACAGTGCTTCACGGGTTGCATATTTGTTCTTCATAGATATCTTCAGGTTGCATGGTTTACCTAAAACCATAGTGAGTGACAAGGACAATAGGTTCATGAGCACCTTTTAGCAGGAGTTATTCAGGTTGGTAGGTACGACCTTGACCCCTAGTTTTAGCACTGAGAATCACCCTCAGATTGCAAGAGGACAAGCCCAGTACCCATCAAAAGGTTTGTGAATTTAAATTGACGATGAAAGGTCAGATGGACAAAACTCAACATAAGAATGTTTTAACACAAAAATCTGGGCTATCATGCATAAGCAAATGAGGTTTTGATTAACTTAAGTCAAAGGTTTAAGGATAAAGGTGAATAGAAGGAATACTTAGTGAGAAAGGTGGATAGGTCTTATATAAGCATCAGGCATTCAAGCAGCTAGGAGAAGAAAAACTCTGTCACAAGAACTTCTTGAACTTAAAGTTTAAAGCACTCAAAAATGTTCATAGCAACATTATAATCAAACCTCCATTATAACACAACCACAAAATATCATATGGATCATCCAATCATGAGCATTTTAGAATCAGAGGAAACAAGATGATGAAAGGAAACTGACTTCTATTAATGAAAATGTCTCAAGTCTCATACATAACCAGAGAACAACTATGTTTAGTCGAAATATTACAAAAGGGAGCTCTGCTCAACCATATAAACCTCTCATATCATTCATATTATGTATTTATAATCAAAATAGTAGACAATAGTTATGGGTATGAGTTGGCCTTCCTATCCTAGGATTTTCCTCAAAAAGCTACAAGTCTAACATATGTACCAACATATTTAACAAACTGCTAAAATCAAGGAGCCTGTTGGAAACCACTCTAACAGAAAATGAACGACATGTCTTGCTTCTTGGGTGCATCTTCTCCAGTGCCATGTGTCCTCCAAGTTCATATGCTAATCTCTAGCTGCCACCTATTGATCTTCGGCTCCCTCCAAATCATCAAATTCAAGAGGAAGAAATGAATTCAAAACCTCTGACTGTAATGGCCAGTTTATGTTGCCATGCGTTGCTCTCAGATTGGACCCTATATAAGCACATGATTGTGGAAGTTGGCAAGGGCGGTTTGGATCCACATCGCTCTGACCCCCACAATACACCACCAACTGCCACATACCTCTTTCGCTATACCATGGTTTCGATTGTGGGACCGCTCTAGAATTTTAACGTTCGAGCAAGTGTTGTCCCCACAATGAAGTGTGGTCGTCGATCTTTTGCAATATGTGATCTGGGTAACCCTGTTATTTTAGCGCCCCTGCTAAAATTTATTCATCCGCCAACTCTAGAATCCTCTTAACCATGTTTAGAGATGGAGCCAATTTGGCGCTTGGGAGCTTTGAATGTTGAGCAAGAATATCTCCCGGAGGACGATCTCCCAAATCTGACGTGGTGGCCTGACATCATTGTGTTGATGTGTCATGGAAAGAAGGGTGACATGTGTCACGTGGAAATGGGAGAATGACGCAACTAAATGACCTAGAATGAGTGCCACGTGCCAGGGCCAGATGGAAGCCACTTATCTCCATGGATGAGTGCCACAAGTCCTGACGGATGAGTGCCAAGTGTCTTCGGCACTTCAGGCTTCGAGAGTTTTGGATTTGTGAAGCATGAAAAACTCTCAGAGTGGTAGGGCTCGAACCGACATGGAAACCTAGCGTCACTTCAGGACTTCAGCTCTTCGGGACTTCGAGATGTTTGGATGGAAATATCTTGAAGTAACTTTCTCCCGGTTGACGTGGCAGTCTCTCGTTACTTCGGGGCTTCGTGTTTCAGGATATTTTGAACGCGGGCATGAATATCTCCCGAAGTGACTTTCTCCCGGTTGACATGGCAGTCTCTCGTTGCTTCGGGACTTCGGTACTTCGGGGCTTATGTCTGGTCATTAATCCTTGCGCGACTTTGAAACTCCAAAAGTACGAGAGTCGTTAATCTGAATCTGTACATGGGATCTCCACCGTTGAAAATTGAAACTATTTGTTTTCTTGTATTTCAAGCCCGAAATGGACTGCTCTGAATGTTGCATTTTTCTCATAGTTTTTCCCTGTGCATACAACATACTTGACCGGCCTGTTGTAAGTTCAATTAAATGAAAACAAGATGACCAATAATTCGAATCAAATCATTATATGCATTTGTCCTTCAAGAAAAACATAAAATCTTTATGCAAAGAATCAGTCAGCAAGACAATAAGGAAAAACAGGTCATTGAACAAAAGGGAAACCGACTTAATCAACCAGAAGAGGAAAAACTTATAGGAAGGTATGCGGACAAGAGAGAGATAGGACAGAGGTGTAGACTTAGGTCTTTAACAACAACTACATATGACCCATGACAACTTCATGTGATAACACATAGTACTAGATATCACCCTCAAAATGATGGACATAACGAGATAGTCAACAAGTGGGTTGAAGGCTACCTTTGAAATTAAGTTTCAAGGCAACACAAGGCATGGGTTAAGTGGCTACATTTAGGTGAGTATTGTAACAACCCCACCTACCACATGTCCATTGGTATGTCACCTTTCAGAGCCTTATACAATTATGATCCATTCACCTTTGTGGAGATTGTCTTCGGTGACAATAGAGCTCCTATGGTACATGATTGGATCCAGCAGAGCCAGGATATACTCAGAGAGATTAAATACCACCTGTAAAGGATGCAAAATCAACAAAAGGTACAAACATATAAACACAGAGTGGAGATGCTACTTGGGAAAATGAACAGGTTCTTCAGAAGGCAGGGTCAAAATTGCTTGTGGGAAATAAATTTCCAATAGGGGAGATTGTAATGTACCCCACCTCTTGATAAGAGGTTGTGAGGGACTTAGTAGTCTAGTTTTCCCCACTAGACCATAGTCTCATGAGTCATGGGGACCAAGAAACCCAAAGTATTTACCTAAGCACAATGTTATAATTTAAAGGTGACTTTGGGGAGAAAAGGTAAAGTAAGTGGAGGAAAAGACTACATGAGGAAAATAAAAGAATTAACCTTAGAAGGTGGTCAACTAACTCAACAGAGAAATAGAACAGAGGTATAAAAAGAAAAAGAGAGTGCATTTCTCATTATTCTGGATATTATTACTTTTAAATCTTGAGCTCTAGAGCCAAAGATGTTTTGAGGGTTTTGGGATAACAAACCCTATAGATCAGCTCGATGGTGAAATATCCCATCTATCCTAGTCCAAGCTTGGTCAAGGAGGTGCAATATTCCTCCCCCACAATTCTACAGCAGCACACAGGTTACTCGGTCAGTGAAGGAAAAAGGAATGCATAGTTTTTGGGGTTTTCCAGCAGGAGGGCGCACTGGTTGAAGGAAAGATATTCGATCTAGATAGAGGAAGGGGTTTTGGGGGCCAAAACCTATTGGGATCTGATCGATAGGCCTAGGACACCTTGCCTATTCCATTTTTGAGGAGATTTCTTCAGTATATCATTTATTTGGAGTTTGGAACAAATTTTAGAGAAGGAGGGTGCACTGCATTAGAGAGATTCCTTCATTTGGGGTATCATAACACTTCCATTGAGCTTGGGACTTTTCCCAGGGGTTTGTAATCTCTTGATCTACCATTCTACCATTTTTTTATTTTTTTGGAGGCCTAGAGGAGGGAGGCCGAAATCTTGGTGATCTACAACCACAAAGAAGTGTGCAACTCAGCCAGGGAGAGGGTTTCCAGCTATCAGAAGGAAAGACATTAATATTGTATCTTATTACAAGTGATTGGTTGGCCTTTGGAGACTTGTATCTTCTCTTCTCTACCATATTTGAGGGTTATCATCAATTGGGTTGCTATATCTCAGTTATTCTATTCCATATCTATAGATCTATTGTATCAAGATCTTCTACTATCTAAATAAAGGTCAGATTTGAAGTTGTTACTTGATATTGTGTTGATTATCTTGTATCTTTTCATTGGATGTATTATTTGTTGTATTCTTATTCCTTCCATACTGTAAACTCCACATAATCTCCATAGTACAAGCCTTGGAGGAAGATCTGCAAAACAACACACAAAAACTTTAAAAACTCAACATAAAACCTAAGTTTCCAAGCAAAAAAACTGCTTGGAAACATTACACTCTCCCATAATATATATATGGGAACTTTAATTATTTTTTTTTTATTTTTCTTATTTCTTGATAATTATTCCTTCATTGATATATTGTAACTTTTTTTTAATAAATGTCGCCACTTGTAAATAGTACCTTGAATTTCTTTCTTAGCCTCTTCTTGATAAACTAATAATGTTTTTTAAGTTGGGATGGTTGTAGAAAGAAAAGAACTTTAGGGGGTTGGAAAGCATTTTATTCTTTTCAAAACAGGTGTAGAGAGGCAGAGTTATGGGACTGGAAAACCACTCTAACTTTTTTTGGGCTTCTAGTGATTCTAGTGATCCTCTACGGTTGTGAACTATGGGTCAGTAGCACAACCGATATGCAGTGGAAACAAATTGAGAAAATTCAGAAGCGGTTGATTACAAACAAATTCAAAATTAAAAGTGCAGTTCCTTATGCTATCATGTTAAGTGAAACAGGGGCTGGCCCCATTTAAGCAATTTCTATGGTGCGAGTCATAAGGTATTTGAAAAAAATTGAGCAAATGGAAGAGGGTAGATGACCTGAGGTTGTGTTTAGTGACAGATTGTGCAAAAGAAAGAAGACTTGGATGTGGCAAAATAACAAATGGTTTAGTGAATGGGGCGTTTGCTTGAGCATGTGTCCTACAAAGAGTAAAGAGATAAAAACTTTTGTTATGGATAAGTTCCACAAACATACTTGGAGAAAGAGCTAGGGAGAAAGAAGAAGTACTACATTGAAGAGTTTAACCTCACTCATAACCATCAGCAAAAGGCGTACATAGGGGCAAATATTTCTTGGAGATCTAAAATTCTTATTGCTCAATTACGGGCTAATTCTCATCAACTCCGTTGTGAAACAGGGCGCTGGAAAAGGGCAAAAGAAAGGTGGGAAGAAAGAGTATGTATTTTGTGCTCGTCCGAAAAAGTGGAAACAAAAAAACATTTCATTTTAGAATGTGAGGCCCTCAAAGACAGCAGGGAAAATTATGCAGGTATTTTGGCAGCGAATTCTTGGGATAATCTATTCAACAAAGAGTTTGTTGAGAAGCTGGGAGTGATTATTGTAAAACTTCACAGGAAAAGGGTCGAACACAAAAACCAGATGGAAAAACAATTTGTCCCATAGGCTATTTTTAGCCTCGTGAACGTTAAAAATACTTACTTACTTACTTATATGCTTTATTTCTTTATAACTTTATGTACTTTAATAAAACATAATTTTAATAAAGCATATTTTTAGCTTCGTTAAAAATACTTACTTACTTATATGCTTTATTTCTTTATAACTTTATGTACTTTAATAAAGCATAATTTTTTTTAATATAATAAAAAAGCCTTTTATAATTCGATTTTTATGTTTATCTTTAAAAAAATGTTTACTACCACTTGTAACTTTCTTAATGGAGTAAGCTAAATCTGCAACCTTTTGAATTTCGGATGGCCGCATACATCTTATCTCTTCGAACCTCCGACGTCATCGACGTTTGTGCCCGGCGTAGACCTCCCCTCTCACGTCGTTCTCCGTTCGCCGTTTCCGTTTCTCAGCCAGCCGTAAATACGGAGATGGCCAAGGGCGGCAGTAAATGATACATGTTTATACTTCCCAGTTTTTATAGGCTATTATTCATATGCAGTGCCACTCACAGTGCAGACTGCAATGTGTATTTCATTATTTATTTGGTTTGTAAGGTATTTGATTCCTCTGGTTAATGATAAAAAAACGTTTATTTCCCATCAATTTTTCGTCGATTTATAATTATTTAATGGTTAGTTTTGTCTCTGTTATGGATTTGAAAATTATGGTATAAAAATTGGTATTGTGCAGTGGAATTGGGGTAGCGCTTACTATTCCACAGAGACAAAAATGATACGCGTAGGGCATGGTATGATTTCATATAAAGCTTCAAATATAACTTGATGTTTACTAAACATTAATGTTGTCAGTGTGATTTATAAGATTTTACATTTATTGTAGAATTTATTGGCTTACAATTTTACTTGGCAGTGTGTGGTCACTTTTCAAATCACATCTTCCAAAAAGTATCCAATAAAATCCTTGCCTGACAGGTAAAGTTAAAGTCCATAACTCCTTGAGAGAAAGCAAGTCTCCACCAACTAAGAGCACATTTTTCAATTACTTTTTAAGTATGAGTAAATGTTTTCCATTAATAAGTGGATAGTGATAGAGCAGCCATGGATGAAGAACCGGTCACGCTCCGGGGTAAGCCTAAGAGTTTGATTTCTACACTATCCTTCTTCTCAGGTGGTCCTAATACTAACCCACCCGTCTTTTTCGTCATATCCGATCTTGTTTCTCCTTTTTCTTCACACTTAGTAGTATTCCTATTGGAAACTGGACTTATCTCCGGGTTACCTGTTACACTTGTTAGCTCACTCTATAGTTTGATTTTAGCGCATTATAAGTGGCATTTATTTTTTTCAGCATTATTTATTTATTTTATCGAGGGAGGTGGGGTCTTTTCTCCCCCTAATATCATCCCGCCTTTTTAGCTTTTATTCTTAGAGGTATCCAGATGACACCAACTAGAATGGATACTATTAATGCGGAGGTACAGGGATTGTTGAGCGACACTGTGGATGAGTTGTGGCAGGTAGATGAAGTAAATACACATTTTAATACATCGAGTTTGATATCGAATCTTAAGTGTTTGTCTTCTGAAGCACTTGGTTTACCTCCTATAACAAAGGAACCATGTTTTACCTCAAAGTCAGATCACAATCCGTCATTTGATACTTTTCTTCTAGCCTTATCAGATGATGCTTTAGAGGATTTTACCTAAGTTTAGAATTCCTCTAAACTATTTGGTGATGGTGAAGGAGAAGTTCAGTCCCATCCGGAGAATTCGTTTGGTTGTGTTGGTGATCGGACTTCTAGGAAACAATGGAGAGCTTTGAAGTCGGTAAAGAGAATGGTTCTTGGGGTAAGCATAGGTCTAGAATATTCCTATAGGCTAGCACTGTGTGGACTTGTAGGAAGATTTGCCTATCACAGAATGAGTGATGAAAAACTTTCTGCCTAGTTAGAGAAGATATGGTTCCCAGTTATTGGTTACGTCCCAGAAATGTTTACGTTATCAAAAGGATGGATTGGATTCATGTGTAGGAACTCGAAAGACACAACATTATTGTTGAATTCATACTGGGTGGATGGAACAAGTAGCTTAATGCTAAAAAGGTGGAGATTAGCTTTTAATCTGGAAATTGATTTTTTCTCACACAGACATATTTGGGTTTTTCTTTCGAGGTTGCCTTGGTATTTATGGAACGTTGAAAGCTATCGGGAACTCCCTAGGTAAGTTTATAATGACTGATGAAGGTAACCTTTAGGCGACTGCAAAAAAGGTTGGCAAGCTGCTGGTGGAAATAGATGTTCAACAAGGACTCCCTGCTACACTAGAAATAGAGTGGAGAGGTAGTTGTATTTTGCAGAAACTTGATTATTTAGGGATCCCCTTTCGCTGCAGTTATTGTAGAAGCACTACTCATCTTCGCCAAGAGTGAATGTTAAGAACCAAACATCAATATAACATATAAAAACCTCAGGAAAAGTAATCAACGCCTTGAAAAAGAGATAATTTCAGATAATAAGCCTCTTCGAGGGGGCAACCTCCTTTTACCCCACTTAAATGTTCAAGTACAAGAT
>ML803938.1:3482-19925 GCA_009831015.1 Picea engelmannii
ATATATATATATATATATATATATAATTGACAATATACAAACAAATAATGAATATATAGCTAATTACCATGGGACGATATTCATTCGATCCACCATCAATGTGCCCATGTTTCCTACAATGTTTTGTAGCTGTTGCTATTAACATTCTTACGAGACATATGAGGCAACATTTTTTGCAAGGGAAATAACATATACCATCACCCTTTTCACCCGCTTTACTTTTTTCCCCACCTCTAATAATATTCTGCGGCATTCTTCTGCACAAAAATACCCTTTCTGAACTGTCATTGTTATAGCAATATTGTCGCAACATCTTTAATTCATAAAATATTTATAGGTCACTGTTGTCGTAATTGCGACAAACATTGACCAAATCACTATTGACTTTGTCAAAGAGTATAACATTCATATCGTCGCTCTTGCGACGAAAGTTGACCAAATCAATTTTGACTCTGCTAAATAGTATAACGGTCAATATGAATAGTATCAAATAGTGTAATGGTCAATAGTGAGTGTCGCGCTTGCGACGAATTCACACGTTTGTCAAAAGAGAGGCAATCGTCCACTATCTTCATGATCGTCAAAAACCATAAGAACATTTTATTTCATCGAGAGAGCGACGAACACGGGCTGGATTTATAACAAAATTGAGAATTGAACATTTTCTCATGAATTTTGCGACGAAAGTGTACTTTCGTCACAATTTTTTCAATATATAGTAGTGAAACATTTGATGTAAACTCAAAATGATTGGATAGATGATCAATCACAGATATCAATAGAACCAAAATATAATGAACCACGAAAATAAAAACATAACATGAAGGGGTATATGCAGAACAAACTAAAGCTAGTGCAATACAAATATAATTTCACATCTAGAAATTACACGAGAAATAATGATAACATTACACGGTCTACAAAAGGACGAAAGGCAAAGAGTAAACTATATCCCATATATTTTCAAAAAATTAAGTCCATTGTATGGTCCAGGAGGAATTTCCCTTATCACTAGGCAAGCAGTGCTATTTAAACAAGTTCCTAATATGTTCCTCATATCATGCAAGATATATACAAATCCTTTTTTTAATAAGCTTTTACTAAAACAAAATAACCAAAAGGTAATTCTGTTGAAATCTGACAATCCAAAATAATTACATCATTAAACATTGTTTTTCAAAAAAGAAAATTACAAGTCCATTATATGCCCAACCTATGACTTATTCCACTAATATTAGCACACTGAACTACTGTTCAAATGAGACAAGGAAAAAGAAAACTAAATTAGACAATTGTCAAATGAATAATTTAAAAGACAAGCTACAAAATCATCAATTCTGTAGCTGGTCTAAAAAAAAACGAAATCAAAATGAATTCATTTATTATTCAAACAAAAACCAATCGTAAATTACAAGAAAACTATTTACCAATTAGAAATTTGAAAGAGAAATATCAGACAAATATGAGTTTATAATAGCATTGAAACTGGTGGAGTTTTTAATAACCACATTTCCTGATCTCTTAAAGTGCTTATTGGCCCTGTGTGAATTCAATCGAATGTAATCTCTGAGATCATGATTTTCCCTTTCAAGAACTGCATTTTGAGTGATCACTTGATTCAACTGTTCCTGTAGGTAAGGAATATATCGATAGTATCTTTCAATCTAGTCAAAACAATTCTCATAATACACCGGTTCTAGATTTGGTAATGGACGAGGCTTATCTGTAGTGGGAGATTTACCCTTTTCCATGATCCTTTTGAGATCATATTGAAAAGCTAATAAAACTTCTTGTTCCTTTAAAAAAGGAGGCAAATTTGATACGAAATCATATTCGGGTGCATCGACACTGGTATCATAAAAAAAAATCTGGTTGTTGACATCAATAATAGGGATAGGTTGTTCATGATTGTGATGTGGATTCTTGACCATTCTGGAAAGGATTCGGTCGGATATTTTGTTCTCGTAATCAATATCAGGAACCCTCTGTGTTTTAAGTCTGCCCTATTTCTTGGTTTTAATTTCATCCAAATCAACCACATCTTGCCTGGGACTAGGAACAATAAGGACATTTCCCTTCAAATTATCCAACACATCTTCTAAGGATTTTTTAGGAACAAAATCACGCCTCTGGTGTGTGCCTCTAGACAATTTATGAAAAAAAACATTGGTTTTGTTAATTGACACAAATTTTCCTTTCAATTCGACATGAATGTCTCTTAGAGAAGGAGTCGATAAGAAAGGGCTGGTGGGATCATCAACACATAGAGGTGAGTCAATTACGGTTATAGGTGGAGCGAAACCATTCCTATCCGCGAAATCTTGCCAACTATCCCCAACCTTTGACAATTGGGAAATGACCAAAAATTGAATCAGACCATGATGAAATAAGATGGACTGTGCATTAAGGTTTTGGATTTGGTAAAATATAGTCATTTTTTGAAGGATTTTAAGCAGGTAGAACGACATGTTTAAACCAAACTCTAAGAAAACCATTTACAAACATATATGAAACAAGAAAACTAGTCCATATCATCCCTCACAGGTGACGAATTGCTTGATTATTAACAGTAAACCATGCCATCGAGGTTTAAACAAAAATATTGGTGTATCTTTGACATTGTAGCGTGACGTCTTGGAAACCATTAGCAAGTGCCAAGGGATACCTTCGAATTTGAGATTCTTGAACTAACAAGCTCCTTCTTGGGACAATCCCGTGGCTTTTGCAATCGAATCATTTCTAAATTCTAACTGTAAATCGCCTATTTTGCCCCTAGCACCATCGAAAGTCTGTGCAAAATCTTGAGCAACTTCGAGGTTAAAACCTTCGAAGGACTATATAAATTTAACCCACCCAAATCTCACGAGATCATCTACAACACCATTGTGGGAGAGCAAGGCTTGTGAGCCATTCAACTCTATCCTCACTACAAGGGCCATGTGTTTGGTCATGAT
This sequence comes from Picea engelmannii, assembly GCA_009831015.1. Taxonomy (NCBI): domain Eukaryota; kingdom Viridiplantae; phylum Streptophyta; class Pinopsida; order Pinales; family Pinaceae; genus Picea; species Picea engelmannii. The sequence continues at coordinate 6,437 of ML803938.1, forward strand.
ATACTAGGAGGTGTAGCAAAGAGGGGTGTATGTTTGAAACCACTTGATATGAAGGATAATCTCTGCATTTTCGGAGGTGACTCAAAAACTAAGGCTTAGGAAGAAGGCCACCATAGCCACCACTCAGGATGTTGAGTGAATGCTAAACCAGAGGACATGCGTAATTGAAAACCACCTCCTCTATTGACAACCTAACCCCATAAATGAAGCACTACCACTAAGGAAATGAATGTGAGATTAGGCTAGTAGGACGAGGGAGTAATTGTTTCAGAGCATGGCTGACAGTCCTATACAACAAATTATTAGACTGTGATATGACAAAATGGCATAGCCTTCATATTTCAAGTTATATCAAATTTTTAGTTATATGAGCTATCATGGAGGTGGTAGATGATAATCAAAACTTCAAATGAATAAAACGACTAAAGCATACCTCAAAGGTGATCAACTCATATGATAATGGTAAAGAAACAACCCATAAAATGATAAGCTCAATAGCCTTTAAGGTTCATTATTAGGTGTTTTTTTAAGTATTCATGCAATTCCACAAGGTGAAGCTTTAGAGTGTGTATGATGTGTTTAAACCAATATTGTTTCAATTTCATGCTTAAACAATCATGAAATTGAAATAAGAATAAACGAGAGATTTATTGAAAGAAATGCACTAAAAAACACAACCAATCAAGAGATTTTTTCAAAACATAAATCATAATTGAAGTCATAAACACAAAGTGGCATCTTAAATTTTTTTAATCCATTAAAACTACGTTTTAAATATTGATGAAAATGACATGAATATCTCGCTGCCAACATAGAGGAAAATTAGAAACATTATCTTTGTGCACCAATATTATAGCTTCTTGAAACTTAGCTTGGGTTGAGCGAGCTTCTCTTTCCTTGACATAGATGTCCTTAAGAGAAACGTCTACTGCCTGGTAGCACTTTTGGATAACATCTACCTTCGGAAAAATATCCTGCTGGGCAATTTCCAACGTTTCATTTGTTTCCCATGCTTGAGTTCGGAAGGCTGCGATATCTATCGAGGTACCTTCGGTTAGGTCCAATATAGCTTGCAATTGATTTATTAATTCATTTCGTTGAGTGACTAATCCTCGGTTAGTTTGTGAACTTTGAAGGAGCTCTTCAAGGTTGGACTGAAGCTGTTGGATTTGTTGCTAATCATGAGCTTTGATTTGCTCAAAGTCTTGATTCATATTGTTCCTTATAGTCTGTTCCATGGTCTATATTTGACTTTGGAAGTGCTTTACCAATAGGAACTTATGTCACAGTTGTTCGACCAAATTGGTCATAGACGATTGATTGGCTGTGGCAAAAGAACCTAACGAACCTGCGACTTATTTTGCGAATTCTGGAGCATCTCGATTATTTCCATCATACACCATTCTCTGCCTTTTAGTTATCACTCCATATTTCTGGTGTGATTCCCTTTCCAATATGGCCTTCTGTTTTCTACTAAAAAATAAATCCGAAGGAGGCATCTCTTCAGGAGATATGGGGGTAAGATCATTTACGAGGAAAATTTCAGAATTATGATTTCCGAGGTTGTATTGCAGAGGTGTCAATGATGTAATTGGAGTACCAATATCTGGAGATTTCTTCTTCTTTTTTTTATTTGAGGTGCTAACATGGGTGGTTGGCGAAGAAGCAGGCACCATTTTTCTTTGTTTTAGGAAGGATTCGAGTTGAGCCTTTTCTTAAGGGATTAACTGGTATGACAATGATGTTTCTAATTTATGTGTCAATACCTCCGAGCTCTTCCGAGTTTTCTCAACTTTGTGTTGACCAGAGTGACTCGATTTAGAACCTGTAGTCCTATCTTCCTATGAAGGGGGAGTGGTTATTTTCTCTCATTGTAGTACCTTGGGTAGGCTATTTTGCCTGTTCTATTGAAAACTAACAAAACTGGATTTTTGATTTGGAGGCAGGCTTTGTAATCTGTCATGTACCTCCTCATAAGACCTAACTCCCCTGAATATTTCATCATACAGGGAGTTTTCATGCACATATATTTTCAGGTTGAACTGAGCTAGGTGGTTTTCCACAATCCTACGTGTATTGTGTATTTCGAACTTGATTTCAACCAAATTGAAATATTCCAGAGCCGCAACCTCCAATTCGGAGTGACCAAAATCTAGTAATGAAAACATGCCAACCTGAATGGGGAAAGTCAGCCATACCTTTTTTGTGCTACCTCTAGCTCTTTGTTGATGCCTTCTGTTACTATCTGGTAGGACACTTCTTTGCATACTTGTTGGTTCGATAAGAATCATGGGAGAGAATGGGGAGGAACCAAGCACCCAAAAACCTTGATGTAGGATATGTTCTCTTTAATAAAACAATTTGCTAGCTTACCCAAGTTTCCCATAATACTGTCTAAAATTCGAGGAGGAGGGTTTCCATACAGGTCTATGTGAACAGGGACCACCACATTGTGATAGATTTCATAAAATAAATCTTTGGATATTTCTTCCCATAGCTTGGAATGATACAAATGAATGGGCTCGACACTGGCCCGAGTCCAACTCCAATTCATCAATGGGAAAGGCGCCATGAAACATATGACATCCATGAAATAGGCTAACATGTAGAAGGGGGTGGGATGTCCTTTTGAATTCAATGTTTTATATTCTGTAATATCTTTGGCCAAGTTATCGGACAACATCTTGGCCCAACTGAAAGTGAAATCCTCTGCTACTTTATGCATGATTAATACCCATTCCACCGAGAAGTGCGTAGGCCTCTTCTTCCCTAATAATCGACATAACATCATCGCTACATACACCATATACGCATTCAAAGACGCTGTGGCATGTATACCATGAGCATTAGTTATGAATCTCCTCGGTGGCCCCACCAAGACTTGATTATATCAGGACAGTTCCTATCATATTGGACACGCTCCTTTTTCTCAAACTCTAGAATGAATGCAACATTGAATGTATATCTAGGATTAGGGGAGAATTTATACATTACTTGCATATGTTCTGGTCGGAAAGAGCCGACAAATACCTTCTAATGGTTGAAGATGCTCCTGGTTTGGATGTCAATGTGATCCAAGGCTCAACTTATCATGTCATTATAAGGCATGAGCCTCGACTGTGCCACTATTTTTTCCAGCTTCGACTGCGCTATATGTTTTATTTTAGTTGTATAAGTGTTTCCCTCTTCTTCGACAGAGTCCTCTGGACAATTTATGATTTCACTCTCTAAAATATCTAACACCCACATCCAAGTTATAACAATGTTTGTGGCTCGCGACGTCATGTTTGATAGAACGTCCACATTTGGGTTTGAATCCTCGCCCGCTGCATCATGCTTTTCGTCATTTTTCATGGAGCCAAAACTTCTAAGGAGACAGAGTGAAATTACCTGTTGCAAAGAAAATTTGTGAATCCATCAAACAGATAAAGCTTGCTAATTGAAGAAAGTGAAAATTAATTCAAAATCGAAGTGCCTTTATTCAAAACAGAGTCGTTTCTTTTCGTATAACTTCACTGATGGAAAATATATTAACGTTTGATGGGATAATCTACCTAGTGATCCACAATATGAATTTGAATCATTATCCTTAACTAGTCATAAATTCCATCAACAATTCGACGGTTCATGTTTGGTAGTTTTTGATGTGACAGAGTGGGAACTTCCCAAATCTCGAATGTGCGAAAAGATTAATCTTCAAATAATCACTTCTAAAACTTTAATTAATCGTATTCAAGAAGGTGCGTTAACTTCAATTGTTTCAGGAGTTCAGACTTCGGGGAATTTCAATGTATCTCGAGAGGGACTTCCCGAAACCCGAAATGCGAAGCAATTAATTATCTGGTAATTTATTTTAAGTCATAATTAACTGCATTTAACTTGAAGTATTTCAGGAGTTCGGGCTTCACTAATTTTAGAATATCATCTAGGGGAAACATCCGAAACTTGAACTACGAAGTCATTTATTATCTTTTGATCATGTTTAACTTAGTTATTTAATGTTTAATACTTCAACATTTTGATACTTCGGTGATTCATGAATTCATTCTTCATTAAAATCCCGAAGGATCATCTCCCGTAGTGACATGTCAACTTGGGAAAGACTCGAAAGGTGCACATGTCCTATGACTTGTTCCTTTAAAAAGGTTCAAGCAAAGCCACAAGAAAACACTTTCAGGTTTTAGAGCTCTGAGGTTTTTATTGTTAAGACTCATTTCAACATCCGGAGCACGGAGCTCCCAAACGACCTTTATAGATTTACCTCTTTAAAATTTAGGCGGCTCCAAAACTCCAGAGGTATTAGGATGGTTCGATCAAAAGGAAAAAATCGTCAACGATGAATATCGTGTGCACCTTATTATTTACCAACCAACAAAGTAATTTGATTTTAAAGTTAAAATGTCATTTACCAATTTTCTATTTTCTTCAGGTAGAATTATATTTTCATGAGGTGAAAAGTATAGGGCTCAAAAGTTTAGAATTGTATGTATTCAAATATAGGCTCCACCTGGGGATCGTGTCTCCCTATGAGACGTGGAAGAACAGTAGAAAGAGTGCCTTTATTGGTCATATGAAGTCATTATTGCATATCTAGGAAACACTTTTAGGAATTAATCATACAGAGAAAGATTGAAGTTCAACTGAATCTCATAAAACCTTCAAAACACCCCTGATTATAGATCTCAAGTTAGGATATTTAAAATTTCCCTTTCCTAAAACTTAGTTCAGATCCATTTAAGATAAGAAAAATGAATTTAACTGATATCGAACTTTGACTGACTTCGTTTGCATCAAGGTTAAGTAGATGTAACAATTTATTTAGGGAGTCCCTCATTGGTTCAGAATGTAAATATTACCGGAAATAGAATTAGATGTCAGAGTATGTTTCATATATATGTATGATAGCCATACAAATATCATAGATATTGCTTCACTGCCAACGATCATATTCAGTACCCCGATGAATTTATCTACTTCTCCCATTGAATTTTCCTTTCACCACTTCAATTAGCATTTTTACATTCTGTTGAGATGAGGGAAATCATTACTTGAATTTCCTTTCATCATCTCTTTTTGGACAAAATGGGGGCAATCTAATTACGAATTTCCTTTCACCATTTGTCTTGGATGAGATGGGGACAATCATATTATGAAATTCCTTTCACCATCTCTCTTATATTTAAATATTTTGAAGTGGGGGAAATCAATTTTTATGTATCATACAAGGGATGATATCTGCTAAAAATTTAAAATGAAGGTCTACCACAAACTTTTAGATGTACTCTGCAACTAATTTTCTCCCAATGTTCAATACAACTTCGCCTATAGGGAAGATTTTATAGGGATTTTCATTTTCAGGGATTGACTTTGAGCGAATTTGTCAAATTAAAATATGATAGAAGAGATAAAGTTATTAGGATTAGACTGAACATAATTTCTTTCAGTTAAAATCAAAGAAACTTAAATATTTTCGCATGATCTTATTTCAGTGATATTTTTTTAAGTTTTCAGAGTCAAGGTGTAATTCTTTCTTTTTGTGAAGACCCAGGAAAGGTAGCGAACATTAGAAAAGAATAAAAGATCAAGGATATGCAAAATAAAATAGAATGATGATTCATAGGGCCAGACACAAGAGAATCGCGTTCTGACACAATTTTGTTTATTGATTCTTGAACTTCCTTTCAAGTCCTTTTTTTTATTCTTATTTATTTTTATTTTTTTATTTCGTTTGTTTTTTTATTTTATTTCATTCAGAGAAGGCTACAAAATTAAGCTGTAATTTCATACTTCTTTGATCTTTGATTAGGTGACAATATCTATATGAGTGAAACCTCCTTTACATTCGATAATATTTCCTTTAAAATTTTAGTTTGAACTAGCGGGGTAGGAGTTCATACCTCAGATTTCCTCTGTATTTTTAATCAAGTAAACCATTAATTTATCACTTGTTTTGAGAGAAAACAAATGTCTTTGAAAAATGAGTGTTGGATTCCAATGTATCCTTATCTATCGTCTGACAGTATGTATTATGCACGGGAACAAAATGGGAAATGTTAGAAAATTCTGCAGGTATGTGATACATGTGCTTTTATATTCTGTTTCGGTGATAGCAAGTAAGTATGGCTTATTTACAATGAACTATAAAACGTCTTAGATAATTTATAGCAGAAAGAAAAATTGCAACTTAAAAAATGGAAACAAAACTTCAATCCAAACCGATATATACAATGGGAATAAAAAATATGAGTACTGCATAACAAAATTTAGGTAACGTCCATTGATAGGAGTGTCGAGATTTTCTAGTAAGAAGGAATTTTCACCTCAGCAGCTGCAATTCTGAAAGGTCCGAACCAGAGATGGTCGAACTTGCCATGTTTCCCCGCATCTTCTTTCCTAGCGTCCCACTTCAAAACTAGATTTCCAGGGAGAAACTCCCTGTCTTTGGCTTTTTTATCGAAAAGGGCCTTCATATTATCTTGGTAATTTTGGAGCTTATTGTCTACTTTGGCCCAATTTTGCTGAACTTCAATCAATTGATTCATCCTTCTTGTAATGTCATTTGGCTCTTCATTTGCATCCTGCCAAAGCTTCATCACAGGAAGAACAAGATTGATAGGAAGGACAACGTCAGTACCGTAAACCAATTGAAAAGGGGACATACCTATTGATTTCTTTGTGCCGATTCGGTTCTCCCATAGGGCGTATTTCAGGTGGACGTGCCAAGCCTTTTTATTTTATGTTAACACTTTTTTGATTATAGTCATCAGGATCTTGTTAGATGATTCAACCAACCCATTTCCCTGAGGATAATAGGCTATCGAATGTCCTAACACAATGTTGTATTTTTTGCAGAAATTGACCATTGCCATAGATTTGAAAGCTTGGGCGTTGTCAGTGACTATTTTTCAAGGACAACCAAATATTGACAGCATGTTCTCTTTCAAGAAATTTATTACTATCGAATCCGTAGCATTCTGAGTTAGGATAACTTCTACCCATTTTGTGAAGTAATCGGTGGTAGTTAAAATCCATCTATGTTTAGCGCTTGTAAGTGGATGGATATCTCCGATGAAATCTAGACCCCATTGTTAAAAGGGAGCTTATGCTTTGACTAGGATTAAAGGTAGTGCAAGGATGTTTTGCTTACCAGAGAAAAGTTGGCAAAATTTGTAGGCTCTGACCTTGGCATTCACATCAGTAAATAACTTTGGCCAATAATATCCAGCTCTTAAAATATTGTAGGTTGTTTCCCTCTAGGCGTGGTGTCCTCCACACACTCCTTCATGAAATTAATTTATGACGCCTTCTATTTCAGGTTCTCTTAAGCAACATAACAAGAAACCTAGAGGATCCTTCCAACACAACTAGCCATCAATAATACACTATTTAACTGCGTGTAGCTTCAAAGTTATCTCCTTCGATGGAGTTATGTCATTTGGGCACTAAAGGGTAAGGAGGTATGAAACAATATTGCAATACCAAGCAAAGGAAGAAAAATTATATTCAATCTGAATCATAGGGGTTTGATCATAAAGATCCTCTATGTCTGGGATATATCCATGCGATTCTAGGTGATTTATCTCGAGCACCCTGAAATTTGATTCGGATAACAATTTTTCTAGGACTTGACCTTTGACTAGCTTGGTTGGTTTCACTTCTAGATCAAATTCTTGAATTTTATCCAACCATCATCCTCTTCTCCCATCAATGTTTGGCTGAACTAAAATTTCTTTGATAGCATTACTTGGCACGTAAGCGATTATCTTGGAATGCAATACATATGTCCCGAAATCCTTGAGAGCCTTCACCATTGCGTATGCTTTCTTCTCAAGTATATCGTACCTTAATTCTGCATCCCTGAGGCTTTTGCTGAACAAAGCTATTGGTTTCTCGAATCCCTCCTCATTCTTTTGCAAGAGTCCCACTGCAACAGTATGCTTGGACACGAATGAAAAGATCAAGAATTCCTTTTTATAGTTTGGGCTTGCTAACACCGGTGCTTCCCCTATAGCCTTCTTGACATGCTCGAATGATGCTTTAGCTTAAACGGTCCATTTCACTTCGTTGTCTTTCTTCAACATATCTGTAATCATTTTAATTATTTCAACAAAATTGGGAATGAATCTTCTAAAAAAGTTGATCTTTCCTAAAAAATATTGAATCTCTTTTATGTTCCTAGGAATATTAAATGTGTCTATAGCCTCAACTCATTTAGGGTCAACCTTGATTCCTTCTTTTGACACTATATGACCCAAGAGATTACCTTCTTGCATAGTGAAATGTGATTTTTTAGTATTAAGAGACAAACCAAACTTTCTGCATTTTTCGAAGGTTTGCCTGAGGTGTAGTAGATGTTCTGCATCAGAGTTAGAAGAAATAGTCAAATCATCAAGATAAATAACAAAAAATTTGTCTTTCTCATTGACGAATGTGATGTCCATCGCTCTATAGAAAGTATCCCCGACATTCATCAAACCAAATGGCATTTTATCGTACATAAAAGTTCCCCATGGAGTGGTAAGCGCAATCTTTTCCCTGTCGTCTTCATGGACAACAATTTGATTGTATCCAGAAAAACCATCAATCATGGACATTCTGTTAGCCCCAACTACCTTTTCTAAAACATGATCCATTTTCGGGAGTGGGTAGTTGTCTTTGAGGGAAGACCGATTTAAGTTTCTGAAATCTACTAAGATCCTTATTTGCCATCTTTCTTTCTAACGGGGACTAAATTCACTACCCATTCAAAATACCTGAGTGGAACGATAATTTTTTCATCGAGAAGTTTCTTGACTTCCCTTTCTATCACTTGCAGAAGAATAGGATTTATCTATCTGAGTTTCTTCCTGAAAGGTTTAATACCATGTTTTAGAGGAATCTTATGTTCAATAACAGAGGTATCATTAATTTTTAGGTCATCATAAGACCAAGCAAAAACATCCTTGTACTGCCTAAGCAACTCAACCTACTTACTTTTCATTTGGTCTGGAAGGTATTTTGATATCTTGACCATTTTTGGATCTCTGTTAGTTCCTATATTAATATATTAACCTTCTTTGGGTTGAGAACGTGAGGTAGACTTTAAAGGTATGCCATCCTGGTCAAACAATATTTCTAAAGGGATCATGCCTATGGGAATCTGGTTATTCTTAAGAACAAGCATACGGTGGTTTGCGATCTTGTCTTGGAATTTTTCTGGGGTCTCTCCTTCTTTCATAATCCAAGCAGGGTCATTTTGGTTTTCTTAATCTATGTGAGTTTCATAGAACTCATCAATCATCTCCAGGAACTGTTTAATTTGTTCGTCATCCTCGAACACTTTCCAGTGTTGGACGTTGTTCGGGATCGAAGGTCTGTGTCTCATCTCAATGTGGTATTTTAGTTTCAAGACATTGGGCGATATGAAGGTTGCAACATCCTTGTTCAAGGAATCAACTTGTTAGTTCTCCATTCTGGGAATATAATCTGCAAGATACCAGATATAATAAATATGCAGAACATAAATAAAATTCTAGAAATGGTAGAATAACAATAATATAACCAACATAATCTCCACAATAACACATAAATAATATGAGAACAACAATTGAAATAGCACTTTGATTTAGAAAGAAATATTCATAGGCCTCTTTGAGGGGGAAAGATCCAATCGAGCAACGCTCTGTTACAATAATATCCAAGCTAGGGTTTTCATACCCTCGACCCTTATTTATACTAAATATGTCTATTAAGAGAAGCATCTAGAGGAAGATCCTTCTAGAAGCGGAAGCTTCTATTAGGTCTTCTTACATCCGCCTTATTTTATTTTATTGAAAGGCCTTATTAATATTGACCTTTATTACATCTGAATACATTGATCCACCTATGTGTGGGTTAGGACCTTAACATGTTCGCCCCCTTAAAAACAGCCTTGTCCTCAAGACTTGAGATTTGGAAACTGCTGTAGAATGGTAGTTGGTTCCCAAGTGGCATCTGCCGGAGTCATATCTTTCCACTGGACTAGCACTTCCTTGATGGTTCTCTGACGCAGGCGATGCTCACGCTGGTCCAAAACTGCTTCGAGCTATAGCCAAATGGATCCTTCTTAAACTAACTCTGGAAGGTTGGTTTGAATTCAGCACCTGGTTCCAATCACCTTCTTCAAGCATGAAACATGAAAAACAGGATGTAGCTTCGACTGACTGGGCAGAGCTAACTGATATGCAACTTGTCCCACACGCTTGAGAACAGTGTAAGGACCATAAAATTTGGGCGCTAGCTTCTGACAATGCTCAACCTTGAGGGAATTTTGCTTATATGGTTGCAGTCACAGAAACACCTGATCCCCTTTTGCAAATTGACGTTCAGAGTGACCTTGATCTGATTGATGCTTCATGTGATTCTATTCCATGACCAAGTTCTCTTTAAGGGTATGAAGAATATCCTCTTGGACTGTAAGTGTTTGGTCAACAACTTAGACCTTAAAGGTACCCGGTAAGTATGAGAGAACTGAAGGGGGCTTCTGTCCATATAACGCTTCAAAAGGACTCATGCGAGTGGTTGTATGGTATGTAGTGTTGTACCACCATTCGACTAGGGGTAATCATTGAGCCCACTGGTGTTGTTTTTTAGAGGCAAAGAACCTCAGATATGTTTCCAAACACTTGTTGACAACTTTCATTTGACCATCCGTCTGGGGATGATAAGCTGAGCTGAGATGCAATTGTGTGCCTTGTAGCTTAAACAGTTCTTGCCAAAAATTGCTTGTGAAAGTTGGGTCACGATAAAAAACAATAGAGTCCAGCATGCCATGAATCTTGAAGACCTGGTCCATGAAAATTTGAGCCACCGTGGATGTAGTAAATGGGTGGTGAAGAGAAAAAAAATGAGCATACATGGAAAGGCGATCCACCACCACCATTATAACTGATTTATTCCCCGATTTGGGTAAGCCTGTAATAAAGTCCATAGAGATATCCTTCCAAATAGCAGGGGGAATCGGAAGCGGTTGGAGTGTGCCCGGAGATTTGACTGTTTCTCCCTTGTTGTGTTGACACACCTCACATTCAGCGACAAAATTACGGATGTCCTGTTTCATACCTTCCCAGAAAAAAGAATGTTTGACCCTGTCATATGTTTTGGTGAACCCTGAGTGCCCCGTGGTGGGCGTATCATGAAGATCAAAAAGTACCATGGATTTGAGCTTGGATTGTTTACTTAAATACAAGCGGCCTTTGTATCGAAGCTCATCCTGGAGCCAGAAGTACCCTAGGGGAGCTGGAGCCTTGGTCTGCAATTGCCGGATCAAATGCAAACTTTTGGGATCTTGAAGTCATTCTTGGTGCACAGCTTGAAGCCAATCGGGTACAATGAAGGAAAGAGAAAAAAAGGATCCTTCATCTTCATATTTCCGGGACAATGCATCCGGAACGACATTGTCTTTTACCTTCTTGTAAATTATCTCATAATCATATCCAAAGAGCTTAGTCACCCATTTTTGTTGCTCCTGGGAGGAAATGCATTGTTCCAGAAAGTACTTGAGGCTTTGATGGTCGGTATTAATTTGGAAGCATTGCCCCAAGAGATAAGGATGCCACAGCTCAACGACATGCAAAATTGCCAACATTTCCTTTTCATAAATGGGTTTGCCCAGATTCCTTTCAGACAATTGCTTGTTGGTGAAGGCTAAAGGTTGACCCTCTTGCATAAGGACAGTGCTGATTCCTTTCCATGAGGCATCACGTTCCACCACAAAGGTCTTTGTGAAATCAGGAAGGGCCAGAACCGAAGTGGTGCACATGGCTGTCTTCAAGGTTTGAAAATCTTAAGTAGCTGCTGGAGTCCAAGTGAAAGAGTTATTTTTGAGGAGAGTTGTGAGAGGTGCTGCAATCTTTCCGTAGTTCTTAACAAACTTGTGATAATACCCTGTTAGGCCCAAAAATCCACGCAAGCTTTTGATAGTCTTTGGGTGCGACCAGTCTTGCATAGCTTCAATATTTTTTAGGTCCACCCTGACGCCATCCTTTATCACCAAATGACCCAAGTATTCTACTTCTAAGGCACCAAAAGCACATTTAGATTGTTTCAGGAAAAGTTGGTGCTAGGAGAGTAGGCAGAGAACTTGATCCACATGAGTGAGATGGTTTGTCTAGGTTTTTCTATAGATGAGGATATCATCAAAGAAAACTAAGACAAAGTGACGGAGAAAAGGGTGGAAGACATAGTTCATGAGGCTCTGGAAGGTGGAGGGGGCGTTACACAAGCCAAAGGGCATGACCAAAAACTCATAGTGGCCCTCATGAGTGTGAAAGACTATCTTGGTAATGTCTGCCTCTTTCATACGTATCTGGTGATAGCCCAAGTGAAGATCAAGTTTGGTAAAGAATTGGGCGCCAATCAATTCATCCAGGAGGTCATCAATGACAGGAATGGGAAATTTGTCTTTAATGGTCAGTTTGTTGAGAGCATGAAAGTGAGGACACATTCTCCAAGAACCTTCTATCTTCAGTAACATAAAGACCAGAGACGAGTAAGGGCTCATACTAGGACGGATGACGCCTACAGTAAGGAGTTCCTAGATGATTTTCTCAATTTAATTTTTTTGGGCAAAGGTGTGGCGATATGGACGGATATTGGGGGGAAGGCTTCTTGGGACAAGGGGAATGTAATGATCATGAACACCGCAGGAAGGAGAGAGTCCTTGGGGAGTGGAAAATACCATTTGATGTTTAGAAAGGAGGGCTTGGAGGTCTTGGGGCACTGGGGGTGTCTCTGTGGCTTGTATTGCATAGAGTTGGGAAATGACACCAGAATGACCTTTTTTGAGCAGCTTTTCCATGCGATGGGAACTGATGACCTTAGGTGAACCAGCAATGATTCCTTGGAATTTATATTTGTGGCCTTCTTGTTCGAATTGCATGGTTAGGTTCTTAAAATCCATGAGAATGGGACCCAAATTCCTTAGCCAGTTTGGACCTAACACAATGTTGCAACCGCCCATGTCAATAGAAAACATATGGGATTTTAGGTGGTAGTCACCGATTTGGAGATGCACATTTTCACAGCGCCCACCACATTTCATAGAACCACCATTGTCAATCATGATTTGGAAATTGTTGACAACATGGATGTAGCAATGGGTTTCTTGGGCAATGCGATGATGAATAAAATTGTGGGTGCTGCCACTATAAACCAGAATGATGAACTTTCGGTGCTTGATGTAACCCATTAACTTGAGGGTCTGGGGGGCAGAGAAGTCGGTGAGAGCATTGAGGGAAATGATCGGTTCCACTTTGGGAGGGTCAGAGGGAGGGTTTATGTCAGTGATTTCTGGTGACTCGGGCACAAGGGGAGTTTCAACATCCTCTTCTGGAATATCCTCAGAGATGGCCATAAAAGGTTTTTGTTCCTTACATTTGTGGCTCGAGAAATATTTTTCGTCACAATTATAACAGAGGCCTTTGATTTGGCTTTCAACCATTTCAACCTTGGTCAATTTTTGGATCTTTAA
>ML803938.1:21182-34040 GCA_009831015.1 Picea engelmannii
AACTCAAACACCGTTGCACGGCAATAGATCTGGCCGGTTTAATTTGTTTATGTTTATGTTCCCCAAGGGTTAGGTATTCAAGGGTTCTACAGATAAGGGTTTGCCTTGTGCTATAGCTCTCTGATATACATGCGGGGTCCAACAATAGTACTTGACCCAATATCTCAGGGCACTAACTAAGGAGGATAGACCGTACCCTTAGCCGTACTACCCGACTACCCAGGTACTAGAGAGTATCTTCCCGAGTGTTTTTCTCGGTGACACTATAGTAGTCCGATGACCGATAGGTTTATCTAAAGAGGGCTTAAGGAAATCTAGGCCAATATATACACAGGTGTTGTCTGATGCGCTACCACTCGAAGGGGTACCAACAGGGGTTACAAGGGTGGCCAACGGATGTGTGCTTAAGAACCACTTGTATTTCCTGCGTGTATGAATCCCTCAACCGTGGGTTTATGCGTGTAATGACAGATCTCTATGGATTAAAGACGCTGGAATATGTCTCTACCCTGGAAAAAAAAATCCCACAATTTCTGCCAAGGAAAGTGCTCTGATACCACTTGCAAGATACTAGATATAATAAATACACAGAACATAAATAAAATGCTAGAAATGGCAGAATAACAGTAATATAACCATCATAATCTCCACAATAACACAGAAATAATATGAGAACAAAAACTGAAATATCACTTTGATTCAAAAAGCAATGTTCACAGGCCTCTTCGAGGGGTCAACCTCCAATCGAGCAAAGCTCTGTTACAATAATCTCTAAGCTAGGGTTTTCATACCCTCGACCCTTATTTATACTAAATATGTCTATTAAGAGAAGCATCTAGAGGAAGATCCTTCTAGAAGCGGAAGCTTCTATTAGGTCTTCTTACATCCACCTTATTCTATTTTATTGAAAGGCCTTATTAATATTGACCTTTATTACATCCGAATACATTGATCTACCTATGTGTGGGTTAGGACCTTAACACAATGTATGTTAAAAGATGAGAATAAATTCTCTATAATATCCCAATCACAATTCCTGTATGATCTTAACCTTGGGTGTTTAGCTTGATATTGTTGTTTCATTTGTTTTACAATAAGCTTTGTATCACCATAAACTATTCGATGTTTGATTTTTAACTTCTTAGTAGCTTCTAATCCTAAAACCAGAGCTTCATATTCACAGACATTATTCGTATAATCGATATCCCATTGTAACCTATAAGAGAAGGGAATAACATACTCATCACCTGGTGCCACGAATAAAACTCCATCTCTTGCTCCTTCGTAGGATGAGGCACCATCGAAGAACATTTTCTACATTCCTTCTCTACTATTTACACTTTTCTTTGTTATTTATAATTTTTTATTATCTTCTTCTGTACATTCTTCGAAATCATCATCTATAGATAATATACAATTCCCTAAGTCCTGATCAACAACATAGACCGAGTAATTATTGTGGTTTTGGGGGTCACTTACAGTATACGCCAGTCTAGTTTCTCTATACAATCATGTGAATTGTCCACAGAAAATCATGATTGTAGCGTAAGTCATGTCTAGTTGAATTGATCCTCTTAATTTGGCACCCCAAGATCTGGATAGAAGCATGCCATACTTGGCAGGGAAATGAACAATGACCACATCCATAAAGATACTTTTTACAGGGTTCTGAGCAAGGTTTACTACCAAATCTTTAATCATGCCTAGACACTTAACGTTTCTAGAATCAAATGAGTACAGGTCTTGATAAGGTCTAGTAATTTTGAGGCCTAACTTCTCCATGATAATTTTAGGCATTAAATTATTAGAAGCCCCAGAATCTAACATACAATTGTGGAGTAAATGGTCATGCACAGTTACTGTGCAACAAATCCTTAATGTTTTCGATGTGTGGACCGAACATGATCGCAGGTCTTTCATCCTATAGATTAATAACATTCGCTTGAAATTCAACATCAGAAAAATTTATCACTTTAGCAATTTTATTTTTATAAATCGAGGTTTTTGAAAGTTCAACCAGAGGCATGGGAATTTTAATTTTATTAAGTTCATTTTAGAAACTGAAACCTCCAATTTTTTTTTTTCGATTTCTCTAGTTGGAATTTGTGCTTCTGTATTTTCCGCCTTTTTAGTTTGTATTGTTTTTGTTTCAGTTGGTTTTGTTTGGGCAACTTGTGTTTCAGTTAGTGGTTTAGTAACTGCTACCTCATTATTTTTACTTCACGAAAAAATATTTTTTGGTGGAACATTCGTAGGATTTTTTTCTTTGGGCCTTAAATCATACTTTTGTTGGAGTTTGACCATTATTGAGTCGGTGAGCCCTTGGTAGGTAGAGTCTCCTAGATTATTAACATTTTCCTCATTATTAAACAAGGATTCTAGGTTTGAAGACTTGTCATAGTCCTGTCTGGTTAAATGTGGCTCAAGATCATTATCGCTAAGGTTGTTCAGATCCTCTTCTAACTCCTCATAATTTTTCATATCATCCCTCTACATAGATTTTTTAGTTTTAAACGGGGCTTGGATCTTTTGATCTTCATTTTTTATTTTTCGTTGTTGCATCTGGGGGTTAGGTTTTCTCTTGAACTGATTCCTAAAGTAGGTATCAAGTTTGGCTTGATCGAATTCCATTCTGAATATCTTGTTTGATAAATCATTAATTATCTTGGCCCTCTCATCCATTTTCTCTTCTACGGACTTCCCAGATCCAGATGGTCCTGCATGTTCTTTGAAACGCCTAGGTTCTCTAGTTCCCATCTCAACCTTGGTTTTTAATTTCCTAGATGCCATCATATTAGACTCGATTTCTATGGCATCATCTTGTATTCCTACTAAAGTGGCAGATATTCTTTCTCTTAACAGGAAGGAAAAGTTAAGTTCAAAATTCCCTGTAAATCTTACCTTTGCCGCAGGTTGAGAAGGTTTGAATTCAACTGGGATTTTGTTATACAATTTGTTGAACCTCTGAGTAAATTCAAGGACTGATTCATAATTATTTTTCCTTAAAGCCCCAAATTCGGTTAAATAGTAGATATGGTCCTTTTTCTCGCCCCACTGTCTTAGGAAAGCATTTTCTAGTTCATCATATGATCGTATGGAACCTACATGGATTTCTATGAACTAGGTTCTCACTTGTCCTTCAAAGTTTTGTATTAATAGCCTTGCATAAACATCCTCATTTTCGATGCCAAGGATATCAACAAACTGATAAAAAAAGGCTATGTGTTCAGTCACGGTTAGATCTCCTTCTCCCATGAATTTCGGTAGGTTTTTCATATAATTTTCAGGCAAATCATGAAGGACAGTAGGGAGGACCAAGGGAGCGTATCTGACAACTACCTTGGCAAATATTCTAGGAGGCGGGGCTTGTCCTTGAACTTGTCCACCTTCTCCTCTACCTCCTGTGCCGCCAACACCATCCATTGGAAGTCTAGGAGATGAATTTTGGGAGATAAAGAGGGAATTTTCAAAAACCTTGAGGGACTTAAGTGGTGACCTTTCGACTACTTCAAAATGTTGTGAAGGGAGTTCCGGAAAAAGACTGCTAGGAGAAGGAAAATCTATATGAGGAGGAAAAGGAAAGCTTGGGCTGGTTTTCTTAGATTTACAAGATGCATATATAGGAGAGATGATCGGGGATGAATTAGGGTATAAGGAGTACTCTTCAGAGTTTTGTGAAACTAAAACCTTCACTTCGAGAAAGGAGAGACTTGATAGAGTGTCAACGATGACATGTATTGAATGGGATGTTTTGTTCTCGTTGGTAAAAGTATCTGTCAAGTCAATCTCAACCTTTATATTGGGAACTTTCACCTTTGGAGTTTCAGGTTTAGCCACAAGTTCACTAGTTTATGCTTCTGCAGAATAAATCTTTTTAAGAATTTCGTTAGGGGTTAGTTATTCAATTGGAACCTTACCATTAACTTGTGTCACTTTGGGTTGATATAATTTAGCTGTTGATGCAACAATAGATTTCAGGTATCCCTTTGGTTTCAACAACCTTTCAGGATCTGACACGGCTGTGGCCTACTTATCGTTTGGATTTTTTCTGGTTTTCTTTCGACTGAATGCCAGTTTTGTCTACGGTGGAGTCACCAAGTGAAAAATAAAAATAATCCTTACTTATGTATTCAATATTTGTTCACCATCAAAGATAGAAACTTACCTTGACATTTTCCCAGGAAAAAGAACTTTGTTTCTTCATCCCCGACAATTACGCCAAAAAGATGTTGTTCCTGAGATTAAACTTAAGGCTCAAAGATTAATGTCAGGCATCAAGAAAATTTAAAGAGAATGTTTTAAAAAAGTGCTTTTTCTACCTTTAGTTATATTAGAAATGATCCTTAAATGAAATTAATAACAGGACAATACAAAGGCCATATTTCATTGTCTGAGTCACAATTATAATATCAAATGGTGTGAAGAAAACTTACAAAACCATTAAACAAATATAGGAATGAATGGAAGATGAGTCTCACTTTGTTTGCAGTAGAATAAAAGTAAAGAGTGCACCCTTGAACAAGATATGAGATGCGGTAATTCAAACAGCTTGCAGGTCTTGCATTACTTATAGTAAATACAGAGGAAAGACTGCTTACTTAATGAATTGATGATATAATGTGATTACAATAGTTGTGATACTAAATTGCAATCAATCACTTATCAAGGAATTGCATAAGGAAATTGAGAGATATGGAAATACATAAGAAACTCACAACTAAAACTGAACTAAAATTAGAATCTCCGTCTGCACTTGTATTAATACTAAAAAAGGAGAGTTTTATCTATTACATCCGACAAGAAGAAACCATGAATAGATCTTTAATCTATGTATTTATACAAAAACTGTCACAACTCAAAATGGTTGGAATTCTTACAATAAAAATAACATATATTTGAATAAGACAATGGTATGTAAAATCTGATGAACTCCGTTGACATTCTCCTCTCTCTCTTCATCTACGTGGAAAAAATGCCTCTTTTCTTTAGTCCTTTGGGATGGACACAACTGTCGTCTGACCTCCTTAATAATTCGACATACTGTCCTGGCCATTTTTATATGTTGCCATCTGTCCCTCCAGATATGTTCAACAATGCAATGAGACACAGTCGCGGTCAGAGAGGGATGATAATCAGATGAGTAGTACTGCATGGCTCGTCAAGGAATGTAAAACGGGTATAAAAAAAAGTAATCGTTCGTGGGAAGGATGACAATGAAACATGTGTATGATGATGAATTAGGGATAAGTGAAGATTAGAATGTGAATGACTGAGATAAGTGGTTGTAGGAAGGTGAAAGGCAGGGAGGGTAAAAATAAATGGCACTATACATGTTTCCTTATTTGCTTCTATATGTGCTCACTTTCCTATGTTCAATACATTGGTTGCATCTATTCAATAATTCCACTATGAAATTTGAGGGCTCAATTGTTTCATTTACCTCAAAAGTAAATAATCTCCTCTCTAACTGAGGTAACTTTTATTGGATCGTTTTTATTTCCTGAGCTGTGGATTGGAGTTGTGAGCTTGGACTTACTAGCCATTTATTTATCTTAAGAAGATCAATTTGGCTCATTTCCTAAATGGTTGTTAGAGTTTCTTCCTTTCTCTTTCTGGAATTTTGTTGGTCCATTTCAATATCAATTTACCCCAAGGCTTCCGAGATATCACTTTCTTCAAAATCAATTAGCTTCTTATCTAAGGATGACAACGCTTCCATGCAAGCCTCCTTTACCTCACTGGATAATCTTTTTCTTTCTACCAAATTTGTTTCCCAGACCTTTAGGGCCATATCACCTTGTAATTGTTCGGAAGGCAAGAACAGAGGAAAATCAGAAACATTATCTTTGTGCACCAATATGATAGATTCTTGAAACCTAGCCCGGGCTGCACTTTTGGATAGAATCTACCTTCAGACAAATATCCTGCTGGGAAATTTCCAACTTTTCATTTATTTCCCATGCTTGAGTTCTGAAGGCCGAGATATCTATTGAGGTACCTTTGGTTAGGTCCAATATAGCTTTCAATTTCTTTATCAATTCATCACACTGAGTGACCAGTCCTTGGTTGGTTTGCGAACTCTGATGGAGCTCTTCAAGGTTGACCTGAAGCTATTGGATTTGTTATTGATCATGAGATTTGATTTGCTCGAAGTCTTCATTCATATTATTCCTTATAGTCTATTCCATGGCCTGTATTTGAATTTGCAAGTTCTCTACCAATAGAAACTTATGTCACACTTGTTCGGCCAAATTGTCCACAGACCATTGATTGGTCGTGGAAAAAGCACCTAACGAACCTGCGACTTCTTTTGCGAATTCTGGAGAATCTCGATTATTTCCATCATACACCATTCTCCGCCTTTTAGTTGTTACTCCATATTTCTTGTGTGATTACCTTTTAATGATGGCCTTATGTTTTCTACTAAAAAATAAATCTGAAGGAGGCATCTCTTTAGGCGAGATGGGGGTAAGATCACTTACAAAGACAATTTCAAAATTAGGATTTCCGAGGCTGTATTGCAGAGGTGTCAATGATGTAATGGGAGTACCAATCTTCGTACATTGTTGCTACTCTATTGTATTTGAGCTGCCAGTAGGGGTGGTTGGTGATGAAGGAGGCATTGTTTATTATTGTTTTAGGAAGGCTTTGAGTTGAGCCTTTGCCTGGGGGCTTAGCTAGTCTGAAAATGATGTTTCTAATTTTTGGGTCAATACCTCCGAGCTCTTCAGAGTTTTCTCAACTTTGTGTTGACCAGAGTGAATCGATTCAGAACCTGTAGTCTTGGCTTCCTATGAAGGGTGAGTGGTTATTTTCTCGCCTTGTAGTACCTTGGGTAGGCTATTCCTCCTGTGATTTTGAAAACTGACAAAACCAACTTTTTTATCTGGGTGCAGGATTTGGAGTCTGTCATGTACCTCCTCATAAGACCCAACTCTCCTGAATATTTAGTCATACGGGGAGTTTTCATGCACATATATTTTCATGTTGAACTGGGATAGGTGGTTTTCCACAATCCTATGTGCATCATGTCTTTTGAACTCGATGTCAACCAACTTGAAATATTCTAGAGCCATAGCACTTTGGAGTGACCAAAATCCAGTAATGAAAACATGCCAACCTGAATGCGGAAAGTCAACCATACCTTTTTTTGTGTTGCCTTCAACTCTTTGTTGATGCCTCCTATTTTTGTCTTGTAGGCCACTTCTTTGCATACCAGTCCGTCTGGTAAGAATCATGGGAGAGCATGGGGAGGAATCGAGCACCCAAAAACCCTTATGTAGGAGAAGTTATCCTCAATAAAACAATCTTATAGATTAGCTAGGTTTTCCATAATCCTGTCTGAAATTTGAGGAGGTAGGTGGCCATACAGGGCTATGTGAACATGGACCACCACATTGTGATAGATTTCATAAAACAAATCTTTGGCTTTTTCTTCCCATAGCTTGGAATGATAGAAATGAATGGGCTCGGCACTGGCCAGAGTCCAACTCCAATTCATCAATGAGAAAGGCGTCATGAAACAGATGGCATTCATGACATATGCTAAAATGTAGAAGGGGGTAGGCTGTCCTTTTGACTTCGGTGTTTTATATTATGTAATATCTTTGGCCAAGTTATAAGACAACATATTGGCCCAATCGAAAGTGAAACCCTCTACTAATTTATGCGTGATGGATACCCATTCCACTGAGAAGTGCGTAGGGATCTTATTCGTGAATAATCAACATAACATCATCGCTACATATACCATATGAGCATCCAAAGATGATGTGGCATATATACCATGAGAATAATTTCTGAATCTCTCCGGGTTCCCACACCAAGACTTGATTATATCGGGACAGTTCCTGTTGTATTGGACACACTCCTTTTGCTCGAACTCTAGAATGAATGCAACGTTGAATGTATATCTAGGATTAGGGGATAATTTATACATTAATTTCATATTCTCTAGTCGGAAAGAGCCGACAACGACCTTTTGATGGTTGGCGATACTCCTAGTCTGGATGTCAACGTGCTCCAAGGCCGAGCTTATCATGTTGTTATAAGGCATGAGTCTCGACCGTGCCGCTATTTTGTGCAACTCCGACTACACTATATGTCTGATTTTAGCTGTATAAGTGTCACCCTCTTATTCAACAGAGTCCTCGAGACAGTTTATGATTTCACACTCTAAAATCTCGAACACCTGTGTCCAAGTTCTAACAGTGTCTATGGATCGTGACTTCATGTCTGAAAGAATGTCTGCATTTACATTTGAATCATTGCCCTCCACATTAGGCCTTTTCATCATTTTTCGTGGTGCCATAAATTCTAAGAAGACAAAGTGAAATTACCCATTGAAGAGAAAATTCATGAATCCTTCAAACAGATAAAGCTTGATAATTGTAGAAAGTGAAATTAATTCGAAATCAAAGTTCTTTTATTCAAAACAGAGTCGTTTCTTTTTGTATAACTTCATTGACGAAAAATTTATTAACGTTTGATGGGAAAGAGTACCTAGTGATACACAATCTGCGTTTGAATAATTATCCTTAACTAGTCATAAATGCCATCAAAACTTCGATGGTTCGTGTTTCAGAGTTTTCGATGTGACAGAGTGGGAACTTCCCGAATCCCGAATTCGTGAAAAGATTAATCTTCGAATAATCACTTTTAAAACTTTAAGTAATCATATTCAAGAAGGTGCATTAACTTCAAGTGTTTCGAGAGTTTGGACTTTGGGGACTTTCAATGTATCTCGAGAGGGACTTCCTGAAATCCAAATGAAAAGCAATTAATTATCTGGTAATTTATTTTAAGTCCTAATTAACTACATTTAACTTGAAGTATTTTGGGAGTTCGGTCTTCAGAATTTTAGAATACCATCTAGGGGAAACATCTGAAACTTGAACTATGAAGTCATTTATTACCTTTTGATCATGTTTAACTTAGTTATTTAACGTTTAATACTTCGACATTTTGATACTTCGGTGATTCATGAATTCATTCTTTGTTAAAATCCCGAAGGATCATCTCCCATAGTGACATGTCAACTCGGGAAAGACTCGGAAGGTACACGTGTCCTATGACTTGTGCCTTGAAAAAGGTTTAGGAAAAGCCACAAGCAGACACTTTCGTATTTCAGAACTCTAGAGTTTTTATTGTTAAGACTTATTGCAACATCCGAAGCACGGAGCTCCGAAACGAACGTTATAGATTTACCTCTTTAAAATTTAGGCAACTCCAAAACTCCGTAGGTATCAGGATTGTTTGATCAAAATAAAAAACTCGTCAACGTCGAATATCGTGCGTGCCTTATTATTTACCAACCAACAAAAGAATCTGATTTTAAAATTAAAATGTCATTTACCAATTTTCTATTTTCTTCGGGTAGAATTATATTTTCACAAGGTGAAAAGTATAGGGCTCAAAAGTTCAAAATTGTATGTGTTCCAGCACCACCTACAATAAAATTTCCAATAGTTTTTTTTACTAATTATTACAATCTTCCCTAGGAATTTTTGTCCCTACCTGTGCATTACTACATCAAAAAATCATAGCAAAATTTATTTCATTTGACTAAAAGGTTGGTTACAGCATAAAATTGTAATTTCTAAATATAACAAATTGTTTGCCTTTCTTCAGGTCGAGTATCAATATAAAATTTAAACGTTTTCTAGAAGGTATTCTCGCTCCTTAATCTTATTTTGACAATATTCCTTCCTTTGAAATCTTGTTCATGATTGGGATCAACACTAGGTTGTTAATTTTATTTATCTCATTTGCCCAATATATGATTAGTTTTGAATCACTTAATCTGATACTTGTGAACCTTGTTGATCCTAATAACCATGATGACCTATGAGGAGGTGTTCTTGTCATTGAAATTTATATTTTAAACTACAATCATAGAAATCATCTATGGTTTGTTTCTTCAAAAGTAGTCATTTTATTCCTAGTAATGCTTGGGTTGGAGGACCAACGTGGTGGATATGTGACAAATATCTACAATCACAATGAGTAACTTGGTTTTCCTCATAACATATTGATGTAGTTTAAATGTGTTACAAATTGACCTTTTTCCAACTATGCAAAATAATGAGAAGGAAATTCACATTTTTTTCCTAAAATCCGGTAAGAATAATTTTGTATTGATGGGATTTCCACAAAACCAAGTTGCAATAGGAGTATTTTGAGAACGTGGAATTCATTTTTACATTAAAAGCAAAAATTTCGTTATCCAAAATTTGAAATTTGGTAAAGATTGTTAGCTAGATTCCAATAATAGCAAACCAAAAAGTTAGCTAGATTGGTAAATTTGGTAAGATTGTTAGCTAGATTCCTAAGATTAAATTGTGTCAAGGTTACATAAGTTCACTTTCATTAAGTCAAAAATAACATATAAATTACTTTTTTAAGTTTGAAATTCATAACCTTTATAACTTTATACCAGTGGAAAAAACCATCAATTTAATCACTTAACATAACTTTATGAGCTTGTCTTACATCCACATTGTCTTCAATTGTTATGGGGAGAACAAAAAGTGGTTTAGTGGAATCTTTATAAAATGAAGTTTACTATTGTTGAAGGTGTGATTAAATTTATTGAAAAACACCTTTAGACGACACATGTATATATAGTAATTGCTTTGCATTTTAGTTGTTTTTTGTGCATGTTGGAATTTTTGGGAGGAGATTAGTGCATATGGGCTTGAATACATTGGTTGATATGTCATGTGGATAATTGGAGTGCTTGAATATATTGGTTGATATGTCATGAGGATAACTGGAGTTGTAGTTTTGTTGTTAATTGGAGTTCTAGGTTGGATTTGCATCCTACGACATGGTGGTGATGATGTATATTGTGTGGGAGTAATGCAATGTTTAATGCCTTCAATTAATTGTTGGTTTTGTTCACTAAATGTTGCCTTTACTGATTGGGAGTGGGCAGTTTATTGCTTACTATTGTGGTTTTGTTTTGTTTATTAGTGTTTGGGTTCTGGTTTTGTTGTTGCTTAAGTTTGGCTTCTCTATTTTGAGTTTAGTGGAGGTTTAATTGGAAACATGTATACTCTTGGTATATAGGGTGACATTCAAGTTTCATTTTGTTCACTATTATTGGACTTCTAGTTTTTTTCTTTCTTGGGTTAGACTCCATTATTATGTGTTTGTCCTTTCTCAATAGAGATAAATAGAAAATGCTCTGCATTTCAGTTTGGCTTCTATGCATGTTGAATTTTTTTGGGAGGAAAGGTCAAACTATAGTCTTGGAAACTAGTGCATATGGGCTAGAATGGATTCATTGACATATTATGTGGCTGATTAGAGTTCTACTTCTATTGTTTCTTAAGTTCTGCTCCATTGTTCTAGGTTTTTTCACAACAAAGGATTTGTTGTTTTGGGGTTTTCTTTGTTGTTTGTATTGCAACGCATAAACTGCATTGTTAGATTTCCTTGTGGTGTTTTTTTGGGGGTTTGTTGTGGTGTTGCTTGAACTAGATGGTTGGGTTTATGAATTCAAGGCTATCGTGTTGGAGTTTTTGGAGGGATTGTTGCCTTTGGTCCTAGAATTCTGGAATATGAGGGTCTATTGGGCTATAGCAGGAGACCTTTTAAGTTGCAGGTTTTCCAGGTACTCAATAAAACTTGTTGTTTATTTGGAAAAAAAAAGTTGTTGTTATTTTTCCTCGTGGTCAGTGGGGTTGTTTTTTAGGATCACCAAGTTTTAATTTTTTGTTTTTCTGTCAATTCTAATTTTACAATGAGTGATGTCAGCCGGAGACAATAACCACCACAATTTCTTAGTCACCCTCAAGTAATAAAATATTGAGTGGTTTTGTTATTTTTATAGTTTATGTTAATGCAATTCATTATGTATGGTTTTCTATTGGAATATAATTGTATGTGGAGGAAAAATATCGTGTATTTGAATTTGTGCCTTGGATTACCCATCAAATTCCATACCTACTAGAATTGAGTCTAAAGGTTGTGTCGAAATTCAATTTCAACTCTCATTTTTCTAGTGGTTTCTAGGGTGGTTTGACCTACATAGTAAGACACTCCACTTTAGTCTTCTTACTACATTCTAATAATTTATGATGTTTAAACAAGGTTGTTTAGGGTGCATTATGTAGTATTTATAGCTTATCTTTTAGGAGAATATAAAGTTTCTCTATAGTCTTATGGTTTGAGTTGGCATTTCTATATTGTATATTTTTGGTTATATGAGATGTTGATCCATACTATCTATCAATTTTAACAATTGGAAAATGTACTATAATTGATTTTGGCTACTTCATTTGTACATACTGTATCTACTGTTGATTATTTGGGTTGGTTGTCATTGATGTCAACCCTTGAAGAAATTCCAGCAGTGAATTCCGGTAGCACAAAGGTTTGGGTAATGGACCCAAGTTTGTTTGATGTATAATGGTATGAGTTTTAATATATTTGAAGGTAAGATTATTCTGGATGGATAGTACATGTCATGCCATTTTTGGTGGTATGTGGAACACCACATAACTCCTCATGGTTAGAGAGTTATGGCCATGTGAAGTTGGAGAACCCTCACAAGTCATCTAGAAGCCCCAAAAGGTCAAAGTAGTCAAAGTGGTTGCAAATAAGAAATTATTTAAATAATAAAGTGAAGTGATGAGTGTACTATAAGTCAAAGTTGATACAAAATAAATTATTTAAATAATAAAGTTAATGGAGAAATTACTAAGTGGATAAGTGGTTAGAAGTGGGTTAGCCCTAAAATAAGGAAAGTGGGTTAAGATGGTTAGAAGGTAATTTAAATAATAAAGTGAAGTGATGAGTGTACTATAAGTCAAAGTGGATACAAAATAAATTATTTAAATAATAAAGTTAATG
>ML803938.1:34059-44996 GCA_009831015.1 Picea engelmannii
AAGTGGTTAGAAGTGGGTTAGCCCTAAAATAAGGAAAGTGGGTTAAGATGGTTAGAAGGTAATTTAAATAATAAAGTGAAGTGATGAGTGTACTATAAGTCAAAGTGGATACAAAATAAATTATTTAAATAATAAAGTTAATGAAGAAATTAGTAAGTGGACAAGTGGTTAGAAGTGGGTTAGCCCTAAAATAAGGAAAGTGGGTTAAGATGGTTAGAAGGTAACCCCTTGAGGAAGCTACATGAAAGTATAAATAAGAGGTAAGGGTCTCTCATTTTTAATCAAACTTGAGAATATTGAATATCTACAAGTGACCGAGGTAACCAAAGGATATCTGAGCCGAATTTCATAGGGAAGGTGAAGTAAAAAAGGTTGAAATTCAAGGGATGATAAATTATTTTGATGATGCTTTCTAAGGTATGTTATTTACAAGTCATCTCACCATTTTCAAAATAACTTTTTTTCTAGAATGATTCAGATCATGAAATTGGGAGGCCATTGAGAAAACATATCCAAGTAGATGTGCTACAAATTTCAACTTGTGGGTCGTTGTATTTTTGGAGTTACACTCAGTGGAAAATAAGGTTTGTGGTTAGTCCCGAAACTAGTCTAAAACATGTGTTTCGGGTAAAAATGTCATAACTTCTTCATAACAGATCCAAATTCAATAGAAAAAATGTATTGATTAGAGTACAGTCTGTAGTATTTTGTGTAAAATTTTCAAATCCATACAACAAATATTCCGTGCGGATCTCGCTCTACAAGTTCACTCTCTAGAATAAGCCAAAATTCAACAAGGTATGCCATTTTTGCTATAACTCATTTTCTGAGATGTTGCAAGTAGTGAAATATGGAAGAATTGCATAAAAGACACTGAAGAACATTGTGTACCATTTTCAGATCTTTATTAATTACATGTACATATTTATGCTTATTGCAAGTTAGGGTTTTTGACTAATCCAAAATTAGTCATGTGAGACTAAAGTAAAGTTTGATGAAAATGCTAGTCTCTTGTTGTTAAAATTAAGGAAGGTTTGCAGGTATGTGATCATATACACCAGGCATGTTACAGAGTTACAAATCATATTTGGATGATGAAATTGATGAGGGATTTTGGTTGAGGTACATGTTGGGTACATGGTTGAGACAAGTAGTTGATGAGTTGGAACATACATGAGGTGTATAGTTGATGATGTCGGTACATCTTGATGAGTCACAATTTATGTGTATTTGATGCATGATTGGTATATATTTGGTGCATGGTTGATCCACTTGTTGATGGTACAGCTTCAGGTACATGTTGGTGCATGGTTGATGCACTTGTTTATGGCACATGTTGATTATAGGTTGTTTGGACATGTTATTGTGACAGGTTATTTGTACAGGTTTGGTGCATGGTTGATTCATTTTTTTATGGTATAGGTTGAGGTACAGGTTGATGTATGGTACATGTTAGCACAGTTTATTGGTACATGTTGTTACAAGTTGATTACAGGTTGATTGGTACATGTTTACAATGGTATATCTCACAATGATAGAATGTTAGTGGTTCCATCATTCTACTTCTACTTCAGGGTGGCTGGACGGGACAAGGACATGTGGTTGTAGCCATAGAACATAGGGGGTTATAGACTCCTTCTGTTTGTATCCAAATAATTGGGGAGTTGGATCTTCCCTCAGGTTGTAGCCTCCTTCTAGTTATAGCCAGAGATTTGGGGAGTTGGAGTTTCCTTCAGGTTGTAGCCTAAGAAACTAGGGGGTTGGATCCTCCTCACAATTGCAACTGGAAAGCAAAGGAAGTTGGTGCTTCCAATGAATGTAATTCTTAAATACATATAAGAAAAAAAGTCTGTGGTTTTCTCCTGCTTTGGGTTTCCACGTAAAAATACTGGTGTAATGTGTATGTGTATAATTGGTCATTTGTTCATTGTTTATTTACTCTGAAACTATTGGATGATAATGCTACATTGATATAAAACTTGCATTTTGTGGTTAAAAAGGATGATTTCTCTATTACTTATTCACCCCCCCTCTCAGTAATCCAACATCTACATTATACATATTTTTGCGATATCTGGGCAAAGAGTATAGTAATAGTATATTTATGGTCACTACAAGCATTGAGAAATTAGATATCTTGTAATGCACCATAAATTTTTGTTAGTGGGAATTAACTAATTAGTAAAACAGATTCCATATTTGGGCAATATTTGAACATGTTCCATGGCTATTCTCAATATTCCATAACTATTTCGAGGAATTTTTCAATTTACTGGGTTATTATTTGAGATTGGAATTGTAATCACAAAATAATGTCATGTGGTTTTCCTTATACAATGGAATTAATCTCGTGCTTCACTGAATTATAGTGTTTTGAGGTAACATAAAATTATTTTTTCATATAGGTATTGGGTATGTTGAGATGGTGTATGTGAATCTCTTTTCGTCGTCAATCTTAGAATAATATTAGAACCAAGTTTCAAAGTATTAAAATCTTAACATCAATGAGGGTTTACACATCTATTGACTTAGCAAAGATGATTTAATTGTAAATAAGGACTGATTTTCTTTGTTTTTCTTTCTGTTTGTTACATAAAATGTTGATATTTGGAACATAATTGTCTATTGGGGAAGGATATTTTGTTTTCCATTAGAAAATTGATTGTAATGATTTCTGGTGAGGCCATTGGAGCATTGATTATGTTGATTTGGTTTGTATTCAAGGTTATGCTTGCTAGCACCATTGTGATTTAGGGTATGGTTGGCTTGAATTATATGCTGAGAGTTTTCCTGGTATTGTCCATGTAGTCTACTCTCTTGTTTTACTTGCTATAATTCTAAGAAAGCGATGAATGCATTTGTTCTGATTGTCTGGTTGTAAGAACATAAGATATCCATATCTATAAAATGTTCTTGAATATCCAAAATCATAATTTTTATGTTTTTGTTGTTGTTGTTGGTGTTTCATTAAATGAAATGTGTTGGTACTTGAAATTAAAGTCCAAGAAGGCATATGAAAACTTATTGCCTAAAACATTTGAATTTTATTAATTATGTTACAATTTGTAATAATCCTTAATGTTGATTTTTTTCCCTTGGTTATATAATTTTGATTAGATTTTTTTCACTTGGTATTCATTTTGTTTACATTACAATTTGTTTTGCAGGTACTTTTCGTGCATGCTTAGATTGATGCATTTTCATTTGCATTGTAGTCCATGCATATTTTTTTTAAGTACATGTTGTCCTTGTAGTCCATTTTTTTTACCCAAGATGAAGATTTTTTCATTATGTATAAATAAAACAAGTTGTGCAAACACATCAATGCTTACAAAATTCCTCCATGAGGTATTCAACACCACATAGTTTTATATAGCTAATTTCATACAAAAAGGGCCTACTGTCCTATCATTCCAGGTATTTTTGCTAGTGTATTGTCAAATAAATTTTCCTAATATTCATACACTACAATAATGCATCCATATTGGTTATCCATTGGCATTGTTTTGGTCTTTCGACTCCTCTGCAACTTGTTGGTTGCCTCCATATTCTATTTCCATCAAAAATTGATGTCTAGTTTCTACCTCTCCCTCATCTCCTTACATCGAGCTACATGTGCCATTGTTGTTTGAAGCCAACAACATATTTTCAACATGTTGAGTTATGAAAAGAGCCTTCATTCTACTACATTATGCCTCAGTAGAGTCCAACTGATTGTTGAGATTGAGAAGGAGACTAGATACATTTCCAAAATGAGAATTGCTTACCTACTCTAGCTTGTGAAATTCCGTAGTGAAAACCTGGATATTTCTACTCTTCCCTTGTCCGATATCCTCATGTCACCATAGAATGAGCTTAATTTACCTTGCATCTTCGCCTGCCATTTATTTCCCCCATATTGTCCAAGACATAAAGAGGAAATTCACTTCCATAGTAGTAAATGGATCCAAACTCCTACCAGGCACCGACCACCAGAATTCCCACACTCCTTCATGGTACTTGTGAAAAATGCAATAAGATTTCAAATAGAGACAAAGGACCCAATTCCCTCTACTACCATTACAATACTCCTATACCATATTGGGGTTCCTTCCTCGAGTGCAAATAGATTGAAAAGAGTCTCCCTCCACCATACCTCAGAGGCAAATCCACTCACACTTACCTAGACTGTGATACACTGACCTTGACTCCCACCCCGAGAAATCCCAAATCCATACCCCATAGGTTTATCATCCACCACTGCAAGTACATGTTGACAATCTCACATGTGTCTATCGACCCTCCATGCTCTTAAATCTATAGGTGCCCATATGCTTCACCATACATAATTTCCAATGGTCGCACATATGTCCATGTTGAAATGACTGATCATTAAATAATCAAGGGAGGGGGAGAGTGGAGAGCTCCCCATTTTTCACCAATTTCCCTTATTGCATTGATGTTGTGAGCTTAGCCCAACCATTAGCTTCTACATTCAAGGTCCTCCAAATGTGATAAATGGAGATGTGATCAAATTTTTGAGCAACAAATTTTATTCAATCCACCATATTTTTAATTGATGCCCTCTAGAGTCCAGTTGAATTTTATAGCTCGAATGATGAGAATATAATCTCAAAAAACCAACATAGTTTTAATTCCTCGCATTTTTTCTAAGAGTTGTCCACAAAAAAAAGAATAAGCCTCTGCCAAATTGTTAGAGCCTTGCCTAAGACCCCAAGTATAATGATCCATCTCATTCCCCCTAGGATAAAAAATACTCCCACTCGGTCTTGCCGCCCTTGTGTTCTTATAGTCCATTATAGGCCATTTTATTTCTTTCTATTGTTGCATGTGTCCAAAAACAAAAAAATATAGTTGCAAAGAGACAAGAAAATAGTTTAATATGATACATTGAAGGATAATGTATAAAATACTAAGTGTGTTATTTCTTGGTGCTATTGTCCTGAACAAAATCTAGGTATAGGGAATTGAATTATTTTTTGTTGTTATAAATACCCTTACCATTCCATGTGATTGAAACTTTTTTCTGATAAGCTAATAGACATGTTTTCGACAAAAAAGTTTTGTTGTTTATTTTCTCCCATTTTGGGTAACTTTTTGTGCATATTGTCAATGTTTCATTGAAACCTACACAAGAGATCTAGCTAAATCAAGTACAAATAATGATTATCAAGAAAGGATGAGAGATTCAATATGGAAGAATGAGAAAATATATTCACACTACTCCAATGAGTTGATCAATGATCGAATGATTAATGATACAATGAATGAGTGGAATACACTCATATATAGGACATAACGTTCCATAATTAAGAAAATAAATCAAGCAGCTAGATTTCCTTAGGAATGCATGCATGCATAATAATGATGATCTAAATAAAAAGTCTAAAATAGAACTAGTTGGTTAACTCCCATTGAATTGTTGGGTATGTGTTATATTCTTTGCACGACTAGGTTTGAAGTTTGCTATGTTGCGTCGAGTGCGCAGGGGGGGTTTGAGGGGGGACTGCTAGGCCCCCCCTTTGGGGGTTGTAGGGGTTGGGGGGAAGCGCCCCCGTGAATTTTTTTTCCTCAGGAAATGTGTCTCATTTTTTCCTCATTTTTTGTGTCGCCTCTATTTTCATGTCCATTGTTGGGCAGTTTTTTGGCACATGGTTTTTGCCGATGGTTTTCTATTTCCAGTTAAGGAATTAAGGTTGGTGACTAATCAAGGTCACTGGGTTAGGATTTTGGATGCCATTGAAACCTATATGTATATTGTATTGTAAAAAATGTACCACTATGAATGAATATAGAATATGATGGTTTTCCCATTTTGGGTTTCCAGGGGAAAAATATCTGTGTAATGTGTGTATTTTCCATTGTATCTTTTATGTTCTTTTATTGAAAATCTGCTTGTAGTAAAATATTGTACAAGGTTAAAATCTACATGAACTAGTGTGTCAAAAATAGTAATTTTTCCAACACACCCCATGAACATCACTATGGAGTAAAAATGAGTGTTGACTACTAGGCCATATTAGGTACTCATGTACAATGCAACTAATGAACACTGAATAAAAATGAGGAAAGAGGGAAAACCACATGGGAATAAAATCTCCCTTCAAAAGACAATGCATCAAAAGAAGAAAAGGTAACTTCTAGAAAACTGTGTTCTTCACTCCAAGATGATCCCACAAATTCTGAAACTTCTGCTCACTAAAATTATTCATGAAGATGTAGAAATATTTATGGATCTGATGAAGTCCTTTGGAAACCTGTATAGCCTTGTACCTCTTAATCCCATGGACTCATCTGCACCTGGAAATATTCCTTTCTGGTGGAAGTGGAACCATATCCCAAGTTTTACTCTCTAGGAGTGAGTCATACTCCTTCTGCATGGTTTCTTTCCATAATGGATTTCCCATAGCCTTATTGTAGGTCTACAGATCAATAGATTGAACCATATAGAAATTGTTGGCATAGAGGTAGACCCAGGGTTCAACGCTTCAACAATGCACCAACAAAACCCTAACTACCGGGCCTTTCGGAAACACCTGCGAAGAAGATGAAGTCTCACCCAAGGTAGAGGGAGGGGTGGTTGCAGGACTCAAGTGTCTGCAACCTAGCTGGGACATAGATATATGATTACAACACTCTAATAGAGCACTTAGAAGTTATATTTAATTAGAATTTAACCCTTATTCACATCACAGGAGAAATCCCTAGTTACAAAACCAGATCTAACACATCCATGCACTTAGCACATAGAATCAGATCATAACTAGCATTCATTTACATCAATAAGCACTAAGCTATTATATCAGATGCATCATATAAGGATAACAATACTAAGTATAAATCACATTAATAACATAACAACCATAATGCACAAAGACATCATTACACAGGATATACGTGGTTCACCCCCAGCATGGGGATACATCCACCAACTCTTTGTCTTCTTTATTATCTTCTTTCAATCTTCTTACATGCATAGATCCACAAAATTGGCTCCACATAGGACAATAGATCTATGCGCACCTCACTAGATCCTCCTTCCCCGAGCTAGGTCACAACACAAAGCCCTTACATAGTCTCTTGTAGTCACTTGCACTCAGCTCTGCAAGTTCTCAACACACAGTAGGCAGATAGCATTTACAACCATTCACACTTAGCGCACTGGTCTACAACCAACTAGTCACTACTCCTCTCTTACATCACCTAGCCTTGTATTTATATATTACAAAATGGGCCTAAACATGGGTAAACCCTGTTGAAATTACTAAGACAACTGAGAGGGGAGGGGTGAATCAGTTGTAGTTAAGCTTAAACAATTTTAAGTCTATTAAAACATTATTAATCTTTCTTCAAGTGATCATCAACAATATACAATGTATGGATAGTAAAAGTAAAGAGAATCAGTCACACATAAGGTATGCATAGAGACAGATTTTTCACGAGGAAACCCATAAAGG
The DNA here is from genome assembly GCA_009831015.1 of Picea engelmannii. NCBI lineage: Eukaryota > Viridiplantae > Streptophyta > Pinopsida > Pinales > Pinaceae > Picea > Picea engelmannii. Next base: position 41,517 of record ML803938.1, read on the forward strand.
GAGAAAACCTCTTCTTCTTCGAAATGATAGGCAGTCTTTTAAGTTCTGTACATCATCTATAATTGAGCACCAACTCAATGTGAGGCTGCTACCTCCGTTTTACAAGCTGCAACTTGTTTGAGAGAACCAACTCTCTGGTTTCTCTAGCACCCACTAGAAGGAAGCACCGACTCCCTTAATGTTCTAGCACCAACTGGATGGAAGCACCAACTTCCAGTTACACAGACTCCAACCTATATAATAGAGAACACTTGTTCTCCCTTACACCACCCTGCCACCCTGGTTTCTCTGGCTGCAACCAGATGGAAGCTACAACTTCCTGTGTTCAAGTTCTCACTTGAACCTCTGAGGACAACAGTCCTCCCGAGCACCTCCCAACCTCCCTCAAATATGAATGAATAAATAAACAGTCAACTATGCAGATAAATCAATTCTTAACAATCTTTCTTTGTTCTGTAAATCTGGTCTTCTTCTAACTGTTATGCAATTCTTCTCTTCCTTTGTCTGTTCAGTAGGTCTGCTCTGCATCAACTTGTTCTGTCATTCTACTCCACTTCAACTTGTTCTGTTATTCTTCTCTGCTTCAAGTTTTCTTCATCATCTATTACGCTTCTCTGAGTTTCATCTCACATTATGCATATTCTCAATCTTACACTGCACATTCTATAATTTTCCCTTTCTTACAGTTTCATTCATTTTTCATACAGAACAACCAACTGCACACAGTCTATCTCATCTTCTTTTATACACACATCCACAGCAGTTCCACTTCGCATTTCCTGAGGCAAAAGAAAGACGACTGTCCAAGCAATTGAAACGCCAACTGATTGGCAATCATGAGTCTGTTTCGCTAACGGATTTGTAACTGAGGAGTTAACTGTGTGAGAGAACAATAACCCTCTGATCTTTGTTCAAATTTACCTGCACCGTTGGATTGGCTTCATGAGATCTAGCATTCATTTCGGCATTTATGTGGCCAATATTAGCACCTCTATCTTCTACCTCTATCTTCCATTGATGTGATCAATGGATATGACCATGTGCTTATGCATAAAGCGCTTTTGTGATTTCTCATTTCGTGAATTTCAACACTATGCTTCATTGACTCTAAGTCAGCGAAATTTCGATCGCTTGCCACATGTCCTATGATTCGATGGTCCATATCTGATCTTGATTCAACGACTGCGATTGAATCGTGATTTCGTGAATTGTGATTTCGCATATCGCGATTTTGACATTCTTCTTGCATTGTTTTCTTTGCCTCTCCATGTCGCGATTCGCGAAACTCCGATATGGAGATAGATCAATGGTCCAGATCTGATCTTGATTCAATGGATGCGATTGAATCACGATTTCGCATATCACGATTTTGACATTCTTGTTGCATTGTTTTCTTTGCCTCTCCATGTCGCGATTCGCGAAACTCCGATATGGAATTGGATCAACGGTCCAGATCTGATCTTGATTTAACGACTGCGATTGAATCGCGATTTCGACATTCTTGATGTTCAATGTTTTTGTCACTTCAAAGTGTCGATCCATGAAACTCCATAATGGGGTCGGATCAACGATTCAGATCACATCTTGATCTGACAGCTGTGATTAAGTCGCAATTTCACATATCGCGATTTCGGGATTCCTATGGTTATTATTCTTTGACATCTTCAAATCTCAATCCGCGAAACTCCAAAATGGACTGGGATCAACGGTCCAGATCAAACCTTGATCTGACGGCTCAGATTACATTGCGATTCCGCATATCGCGATTGTGATATTCTTGTGATTGATATTACTTGACATCTCCAACTCTTGATCCGCAAAACTCTGACATGGACTGGAATCAACGGTCCAGATTCAACCTAGATCTGACGACTCAGATTAAATCGTGATTTCAAGAGGTTAGGGAACCCTGTTCCTTTGACTCTCCAGTCAGCGAAATGACGATCTATTCCCACATGTCCTACCCATAAATGGACGGTCCTCCTTCTTTCGGAATTTTGTATGCTCGCTTCTCCTTGTACTTTAAAAAGCGTGCAGGTTCTCCTTAATCCAACGATGGTCGGGTCCTGCGCTTGGATCTAATCGTCTGAAATCTGTCCTCCTCTTCAATGCTCCTCTTGTCTACATTTATATCTGACGACCCTCGTTCTTTCAGGAATTTTGAATGGGATCCAACGATCATAAATGCTTCTCAAACTTTAAGGGCCTTCGATCATTCGATCAATGTTGCATTGCCTTCGATCATTCGATCTTCTTGAACTTATCTTCTGTTTTCCTGTCTATTGCAAACTTCCTATACTCATGCCATCTTCATTGTTGTGTTGCCATCAATGGCAAGCATTCGTTGTATATTAGATATTTTCCATTCGCTGTTTGTTAAATATTTGCCAACAATCTCCCCCTTTGGCATTGATGGAAAAACAAGCACCCACATGCATTCAGACTCGACTCTCCTCCCGAACTCTTTTCTTCCCTTTTGACATCAATGTTAAAGAAGAAACATTCTTCCCCTGATCTGTTGCAAAACATACTCCCCTGTCGACTATAAGCATCTTGGAAATACACCAGATATTCAATAAGTACTCCCCCTGACCAGGTGAACAGATTAGACACAAGAAATTATAACCCCCAATTTTTGACAAAGATATCTAAAAGGGGTCACTGCTAATGGTTTAGTAAAGATATCAGCCATCTGTTCTTTTGAAGGAATATAATTCAGCTGAACAATTCTATTTGTAACTTGTTCTCTGAGAAAATGGTACTTTATTGGAATATGCTTAGTCTTGGAATGAAGAACAGGATTCTTGGAGACACTAATGGCACTGGTGTTATCACAATGAATTGGAATAGGATCAGTGTAAGTTACCTTCATATCTTCAAGAGTTTGTATCATCCATAAAATTTGTGTGCAACAAGTAGCAACAATAATGTATTCTGCCTCTGTAGTGGATAATGAAATGGATCCTTGCTTTTTACTAAGCCATGCAACTAATGAGTCACCCAGAAAGAATGCTCCTCCACTGGTTCTTTTTCTCTCATCAACACAGTTTGCCCAGTCTGCATATGAATAAGTAGTTAACTAGAAATTCTGATTTCTAGGATACCACAGACCATAAGTCATTGTTCCCTTCAAGTATTTGAATATCCTTTTGACAACTACCAAATGACTTTGTTTAGGAGCAGACTGAAAACGACCTACCATTCCAACAACTTGCATTATATCAGGACGAGATGTTGTGATGTACATAAGACTGCCTATCATAGAGCGATATGTCCTTTGATCAACATCAGGTGAGATATCATATTTACTCAGCTTGCAACCAACCACCATATGTGTGCTAACTGTAGAGGAATCTTCCATCTGAAATTTCTTCAACATCTCTTTCAAATAATTTTCTTGAGAAATAAAAATTCCTGCAGAGCTTTGTTTTACTTGTAGGCCAAGAAAATATGACAGTTCTCCTATCATGGACATTTCAA
>ML803938.1:56453-69850 GCA_009831015.1 Picea engelmannii
ATAAGCTTTATGATCATCTTTTTAATCCTTCGAATGATTTGATCATAGCTTCAACATGCAACATTGATCAAGATAATTTCATAACAAATAGATGCATATTAGAATAATCACACCTGGGTTGCATCATTCCTCTGAATGTATTGAATCTTGAGATCCTTCTGGATCTATGGCAAAAGATCCCTTCTCCTGCAAATTATCTTTAGGGTTTAACCATTAACCATATGTGAGTACATACCTCAGATAGCATTTGCAGGTAGTGGCTCCATCTGGTAGCAGCGGTAATCATTACCAAAAAACTTCAAGAGTGATTGCAACTGGTTCTACAGCTGCAACTGCAACTACAACAGGTACTGCAACTGCAACTGGTTCTGAGACTGCAACTGCAATTGCAACTACAACAGGTACTGCAACTGCAACTGGTTCTGAGACTGCAACTGCAATTGCAACTTAGGGTTTTATGAGAAAACCCTAATTTTTCAAACTTCAAATTTTGAAAATATGATCCAGGGAATAGATGCGTTGAGCTGAGGCGAGTATGCTTGTGTACTCAGAATTTCGAAAATCCAAAATTTTCCCCTTCAAATCTGCTCTGCGGATTTTATGGACTGGTGTTTCTGGTTTTCTGGTACTTCTGGTACTCTGGTACTTCTGGTACTTCTGGTACTCTGGTTTTCTGGTTTTCTGGTACTTTGTGAAACTAGGGTTTCACTTTCCGGACGATCTAGCCACTGAAAAGGTGCGCTCTAGGTGCCAAATGGATCCTTGGGGGAGGGCACAACTTTCTATGGTGATAGATCGCTGAAAACTCTCACTTTTTCAAAACCCTAATTTTGGGCCCCGGTAACAGTGACGTTTTTCTTCTTGCAGATTATGCTTTCTTCAGGTTGGCTCTGATTCCATGTTAATGTTTATGCTATTATTATAGTTCTTTGCATTTCATAAATATAAGAGCATAATAAGCACAAGATCACTGAGAAGTACACATCCACAATAGACACAACATTTATCTTGGGAAATCCTCTAGGGGAAGAAAACCCAACAAAAACTTCCTTATCATAAATAGCTTATCAAATGTCCAAGAGATAACTCAACCAATACAAAAAATCCTCCTCCAAGAGATGCGCCACCCTTCTTCTCCTCACCAACTTGAAAATGAAACTTGCCTCATAAGAGAATGAGCAAGTGAAGTGTGTGTTAGAAGTGAGGCGCTAGCCTCTTATTTATACTAATCTGGCACATGTGAAGAGTCACCATCTGGCAGGGCCAACCTCTCACACTGGGTGGGTAAATCCACCTTTAATTAAATCTGGCCCTTTTATTATAACTACTGGGGTCGACTTCTTATTCTTTACATTATAATTGTCCGATGACCAATCCGCAAAAGGGGATTTGGTCCTTATACAATTACCGACTTGATTAATCCTCAATGGGGATTAATCTAATAATAAAAATAACAATAATGATATGATTAATCCACAATGGGGATTTAATCCAATAACAAAATAATAAGAATGCTCTTCGCAGTTACATTATTTCAACAGACACGTGGTACAATGCTTGGTTGGGCCTTAAATACAGGCCACTGGCTCCCATCCCCTCACCATTAAAGATGGGAGCAAGACAGATCAACTAGGTATTTCAGCCAAGACCTCTCCTGCACGTGAAGGGAACGGAGTCACAGAGAACTCAATGGATTTCCTTAATAGTGTGTCTGGTCACATTACTCCTCATGAATTTATTCGATTTTGGAAAAGAAGGGGCTCATTTTGAGATGAAGAAATAGAATTTGGGAATCCTTGAGCTCTGGTGCGATTTTAGCTTCCTAATTGATGCCAAGGCCATTACTTGGCACCTCCACATGCCATGGGAATGAGGCAAGCCCCGTAGGGGGGTTGCCTGGTATGCTTTGGCAGCGCGCAGAAAGAGACAACAAAATCTTGAGCGAGTGTTTCCATGGCACGGACGCAGCTCCTCCAAAAAAATAGGATGCCTGGAATGCCTCCCATGGCCTATATCGAAGAAATCATCCCGAACGAACCCATTCAAGTCCCCCCAACACACCTTCTCTTCACCATTCTAGAAAATTGGAACTCGCTGACTTGTTTTTGAGGGGAAACTACCCAACTGGCCACCAAGAATTGTCATGGCTCTCAAAGAGGAGAAGCCCAGTTGGTCAATTTCTCCCCATGCTACATCAATGAAGAAATTTCGGCAGACTTGGAGGTAGAACCGACCACACGAGCAGAAGATATCCCTCCAAAAACATTCCTGGGAAGAAATGAGTCAGTCGAGGATGAGGCAACTGGTATTGAAGGTGAAGCGATAGGGGTTAGTCTAGATGAGGAGGGTGACATTGATCCTATGACGCATCCTCTTTTTTCCATGAAAGAGGTAGGGCATGTCCAATTTCCACTCCTCCACCTGAACCACCTGATGTTAGTATTTGAACTGAGGAGCTTGGTGGATGGCCTAATCCACCGCACCAGTCTAGTCAACCAACGAGTCGACTTGCTCTACGATGCCTACTCAAATACACCGCGAGGACAACATTGTCCGATGTGAGCTCAAACCTTCATGTTGATAGCCAAGGCTAGGGAAAAGGATGATAAGGCGACATGGATGATGCAGAGACCACTGGGTAAATGTCAGAGTCAATATTTTTAGTATTTTTCTTGGTTTCCCTCAGGCTAGTCATGGCTAGAAGCCATTATTTTGTAACTCTAAGTATCAAAGTTTTTTTTCAGGCCAATGGTTGCCAACTATCTTGGTTTCCTTCGGGAAAGATAGATGGCATCCATTTTTTATGTTTCACAGATTACATAGATATCTAGTTGTCTCGGTTTCCACTTACACGGCGAGATAGTTTGCAGACATGGTGTTTCTGGTTTCCCTTCTTTTCTGGACAATCAATATATTAGGCTCTGCTCTTTTTTATTTAAAAAAAAAAAACTATGATAAAAGTGTTTCTTAAAAGAACCATAATATAGATGAGTATTTCTCATTGAAATGAATTCTTCAAGAGCCAAGATTCATCTCAATCATAAGGAAAAATTCTAAGGTTTTCATTGAAATATTCCTACAAGGTAACACAAAATGGGAGGAAATCAACAATAAAGACTTCATGTTGAAAATTAGTTTATTAACTAATTAGAAATAGATTCTAGTCCTATAGATTCATAAGTGTATATGGAAAAATGTATCCAAACATCATATAAACGAGGGAATTTACAACATTTACAAATATTTCAATTCCCTACACATAGATTTTGATCAAAATAATGGTGCCAAGCACTAGGACACTTAGTCCTTTGTACAATAACTCTATAGAAACGATAGACAACCATAAAGTCTAACAATTGATATTAGCATATTGTCCTTCGATTCGTCATGTTATATCGCTTTGTTATCTATTTATAAGGAATATATATGAAAATTCAATCATAACGAAAACTACTAAGATTGTCATTGAAATGTGTGTTGGAGAAATTACTATTTTCGAAACACTAGTTCAGTGGGAGTTAACTGACTAGTTCTATTTTACACTTTCTATTTAGATCATCACTATTATGCATACATGCATTCCTAAGGAAAGCTATCTGCTTGATTGTTTTTCTTAATTGTGGAATGTTGTGTCCTATTTATGAGTGTGTTCCACTCATTCATTGTATCATCAATCATTCGATCATTGATCAACTCATTGGAGTAGTGTGAATATATTTTCTCATTCTTTGATATTGAATCTCTCATCCTTTCTTGATAAGATTTGTTTGTACTTTCATTATCTAGATCTCCTATGTATGTTTTTATGAAACATTGACATGGTATCAGAGCTACACTGCTTGGAGCAAGCTAAACAACTCAGAGAATAAGGAAAATCATAGATTTGGCAAGAAAAATATGTGTAAAAGACACAATCGCACCCTTTTTGAAAGGGTCGCACTTTCTCCCTAGCAGAGGGCGACTAGGGTCCCTCCCAATAAACTATGAAAGGGCAAAAATTAGGGTATGGTTGCTAGGTCTCTTAAGGAAAGGAACGACCACGTCTTAAAGTTCCCCCTTTTTGTCGTGATTTCTATCAAAATATTAGCTTTATGAGGAAACGACATGTGATACAAGTAAATCGACCCGTTCTGTAAGTGGGTTTTCAACTATTTGAAGAAATTCCTCATATTTTTCTCAAAAAGGAAGTCGGAAGATCACCTCCTGAAACTGATATGAATTTTCCATTTGATGTTCCCTTTCTGCAGTGATTTCTCAATTTTTTCACTTGCAGATTGAGAGTAAAGTCTTAGGGGTTCTTAGAAATAGTGGGAGAGATGGATACGAAACTAATTATTTAGTCATTAAACTTGGTGGTAATCCTCACACCCAGGGATGATTTTAAGGATAGAAATTTATTTTAAAATGTAGAAACCTTGGCGAATCTTTCAAATCCTTCATATGCCAACTATAAATGTTTGGCAATATTTTTGTAAAAATATTCAAATTTCTAAGGATTTTATATAGTTTTTATAAAATTTTGGCGTTTTTTAAGGTAAAATAACTTTATCCTATAGAATTTGGGCGAATCATTTTTAAAATAGCGAATCTCATTTTTGGAAAAACCATGAAAAATTAGCCCATGAGCGAAATTTAGCCCCTAAAATCATCCTTGCTCACACCATACAATTATTTTGATTGGAAGCCCAAGGCTAAATTCCAAATCATAAGGAAATGATTGAACAATTTGATGATGGGGATAGAAATAGAGCCTACATCAGCAATTGAGAAGCCCAAATGAGCGAACCGAAAGGATGAGGCCACATGACTTCGTATTGAATTTATTTAAACTTATTTATGGTTTCATGTTGTTTCATGCAAGACTCCAAACATGATCTGGACCACCTAATTGGAAAGTCTCTTTGGAAAGCAGGATAAGATGAGAGGTCATATGCTTGAGGTAGAGTTGAATACCCTGGATCCTAAAAGTTTTGATAATTTGTAGAATTTCTTTACCAAATTTAAATATTTGATATTGAGCTTGGCATCTTTTGGTATTGATAAGTCTACATAAGTAGATTGACTTATTCTTGTTAGAAAAACAAGACCGTGGAGAAATAAAATAAAACAAATGTGGAAACAAAACACAGAAGATACACAATACAAGAGAGACACAGATTTACATGGTTCACCCAGTGTGGGCTACGTCCACCAGAGAAATTGTCAGGTCCTTCCTTTATTATTATCCAGCAAATGAAGGGATACAACCTACAGCAAAACCCGTTATAACTTCCTCTTCTTTCTCTCACAGTTTCCTCTCTCAGAATACAATATTTTCCATCAACCATAGCCGCAATACATTTACCTTATAAAAGAGGGTTGCCTTCTAGGGAAAAAAAACCTTAACATAATCTCTACCGTTAGATCTGCGACCTTATAATGAGCGGTCCAGATTTACAATGAAATTACAATATACATTTACAAGGAAAATTTTCCTTTGGGGGCTCGCTTGCCCCCAGACCCCCCAACCAGGGGGATAGCCCCCCCAGACCCCACAGAGGGGGTACCCCCCCTCTACACTCCCCCACATGGAGGAGTGTACATACTTCTGGGGTGTAAATACTTCATGGGGTATAAACACGGCTGAAAGTAAAAGACCTCTGAATCAGGAAGATAATCAAGCTCCACAACCAACAATCTCCCACTTGGAGATTGATCTCAACAACTCCACCGCTGTTGTATATGCTGGACGTTGAACCTTCTTGGACCTAGAAAATTTCTCATATTCATCTTCATTCTTGAAGACCAACTGAAACTGAGAAAGAACTCAGTTTCTCCCTGGTTACTCCCTTTGTTAACATGTCTACAGGATTCTGGCTAGTGTGTATCTTTTCCAACTTCAAATGTCCATCTTCCAAGATGGATCGTATGAAGTGGTACCTAAACTGTATATGTTTAGTCTTCGAATGGAAGGTTGAGTTCTTTTCAAGGTGAATGACACTCTGACTGTCACAATACAACCTGATGTTCTCCTTCTCATTTCCCAATTCCTCCATAAACCTCTGTAACCAAATCATCTCTTTACTAGCCTCTGTAGCAACAACATACTCTGCCTCTATTGTTGAAAGTGCAACAACCTTTTGCAGTTTCAAAATCTAACTTACTGTTGTTCCACCTATAGTAAAAACATACCCTGTGGTGCTCCTCTTGTTGTCTTTATCACCCGCCATATCTGAATCAACATATCCCTATAGGAAAGTGTTTGAACCTCCAAAACATAATGCATGAGTAGTAGTACCTCTCAAATACCTGAGAATCCATTTTATTTCCTCCCAATGTTCTTTACCTGGATTGTTCATATACCTACTCACAACTCCCACTGCATGTGCAATATTTGGTCTTGTGCAAACCATTGCATACATCAAGCTACCAACTGCTGATGAATAAGGGACCCTGGACATGTATTCTATCTCCTCCTGTGTCTTGTGACACATTTCCTTAGTTAATTTGAAATGGTTGGCCAAAGGTGTACTAACTGGTTTTGCATTCTTCATTCTAAACCTCTCCAACACCTTCTCTATGTACTCACCCTGAGATAATGTCAATTTGTGATTTTTTCTGTCTCTTGTTATTCTCATGCCAAGGATTTTCCTTGCAGCACCCAAATCCTTCATCGCAAATGAATTGGATAATTTCTTCTTGAGCACATTTATATCATGCATATTTGACCTTGCAACAAGCATGTCATCTACATATAATAGCAAGATAATAAAGCTTCCATTTTCTAGCTTTTTAAAATAAACACAGTGATCAGAATGACATCTACTATAACCCTGTTCTGTCATAAACCTATCAAACTTCAAATACCACTGCCTTGGAGCTTGCTTTAGTCCATACAAGCTCTTATTCAACCTACATACCAAATTCTCCTTCCCTTTGACCTCATACCCATGTGGCTGCTACATATAAATCTCTTCCTCCAAATCCCCATGGAGAAAAGTTGTTTTTACATCTAACTATTCAAGATGCAAATCTTCTACTGCCACAAGACTTTAAATAGTCCTAATTGAAGTCATTTTAACAACAGGAGAAAATATTTCATCAAAATCTATACCTTTCTTTTGTGCATCCCCTTTACAACAAGTCTAGCCTTGTACTGCTTTTCTCCTCCATCTTCTTCCTTCAACTTGTAAACCCATTTATTCTGCAATGCTCTTTTTCCCACATGAAACTGAACCAAGTCCCAAGTCTGGTTATTTGCCAAGGAATCCATTTCCTCTTTCATGCCTTTCTCCCACTTCTTTTTGGTGTCTACCTACATTGCCTCTTCATAACATTCTGGTTCACCAGAATCAATCAACAATAAGTAACACAATGAAGGAGAGTATCGTTCAGGGGGTATACTTAACCTGGTAGATCTTCTAATAACATTTGTAGGTGTTTGAGGTACCTGCTGCTCCTGTTGTTGTACATTTTGATTTTATGGTTCCTTTGGAATTTCTTTTTCAGTGATCTCATCAAGCACTGTGTATTCTTGTTTTTCTTTTTCCCATTTCTTTCCCTGCAACTGATCTTTATACATGACCTTCTCATTGAATATGACATCTCTACTCCTAATGATTTTGTTATTTTCATAATCCCATAAGCGATAACAAAAATCATTAACACCATATCCAATAAAGATACACTTCTTGGATTTTGCCTCAAGCTTTGATCTATTCTCTTTATCAATATGGACAAATGATTCACAACCAAAAGTTTTCAAAAAATAATAGTTTACCTTTTTTTCTGTCCATTCCTCCTCTGGAATTCTACCATCCAAAGAGCTTGAAGGTCCTCTATTTATTAAGTAAACATCAGTATCTATATCATCTACCCATAACTGTAAGGTCAAACCGGCATGCAATCTCATACTCCTTACACGCTCCATGATTGTCCTATTCATCCTTTCTGAAACACCATTTTCTTGTGGTGTTCTTGGAACTGTCTTCTCTCTACGAATCCCATGGTATGAATAGTAATAATCAAACTCCTTTCTTCAATATTCACCTCCATTATCTAATCTGAGACACTTCAAACTTTTTCCTGTCTCATTCTCAACTAAAGCTTTCCATTTCTTAAAAGTATCAAAAACATCAGATTTTTGTCGAATGCAATAAACCCAAGTTTTTCTAATTGCATCATCAATAAAAGTAACATAATAATTAGAGCCACCAAGAGATAATACCTGAGCTAGTCCCCATACATCTGTATGCACAAGCTCTAACCTTTCATTCTTCTTTTCTTTTCTGACTCTGAGAAATCTGACTCTCTTTTGTTTTCCATAAACACAATGCTCACAGAAGTCCAAATCAATTTATTTAAGATATGAAAGAAAATTTCTTTTGTGAAGGATCTGCATACCCTTCTCACTCATGTGTCCCAACCTATGATGCCATAGTGTTGTATCCACTCCTATAGAAGTGAAAGATATAGAAGAGTCAGTATTACCAGTACATAAATACAATGTACCTACCTTCTCTTCTTTTTCTATCACCAATGATCCTTTGATGACCTTCCACGTCTTATCTATAAATATGGATATACAACCTTCACTTGCCAACTACCTTGTTGAAATTAAATTTTTCCTTAAATCTAGAACATGTCTTACCTCTTTCAACAACCATTGGTTTCCATTTCGTTGCTTTATTTTTACCTTTCCCATTCCAACAATTTTGCATGGTGCATCATCACCCAAATGAACCTGTCCAAAATCACCTTGAACATAATCTAGTAAATGTTTCCTATGGGGTGTGGCATGAAATGAAGCCCCTGAATCTACTACCCAAGACTCGGAAATATTATCTACAGAAAGAATCAAAGCATCTTGTAACACATCACCTGTTACATTTTCTTCCTGAGTTCTCTCCTGTTGTCCATCTATTTGTTTCTTTGGAGCTCTACAGTCTTTCTTCAGATGTCCTTTCTTCCCACAATTACAACACTCTATCTTTCCAAGTCTGGATTTGGATCTGCCCTTCCTAGAATTTCCATGGTTCCTTGAGCCCTTTCCTCTATCCTTTTGTCTTCCCCTGTTCTCCATGTTCAATGCATTACCTGATGTCTCACCTGTGCTTTTCCATCACATTTCCTCCCTAAGGATAACACCAAAAACATCATCAAATTTTAATGTATTTGAACCAGAGACAGAGTTAATTACAACCATGACCAAGCTGTTCCATCTTTCTGGCAATGAGCATAAGATTAGAAGATCCCTAACCTCATCATCAAAGTCCACTTTTACAGAACTTATTTGATTAGTAACCCTATTAAATTCATTTAAATGATCTGCAACAGACCCACCTTTTGACATCTTCATATTAAATAATCTCTTCATTAGAAATACCTTATTGGATGATGAGGGTTTTTCATACAATTTGTCCAATGCATCCGTCAAACCCTTTGTTTTCTTTTCTTTGGAAATATTGAAAGCCATCGACACTGCCAGGCTCAACCATATCGTTCCTAGAGCCTTTCTGTCAAGAATCTCCCATTCTTCGTCCTTCATGGCCATCGGCTTCTTTGCTACTCCACCCAATGGTAGGAATAGATCCTTCTGATATAAATAATCTTCCATCTACATCTTCCATAACTAGTAGTTTTGGCCGTTAAATTTGTCTACCCTAAACTTTCCATCTTCCAATGTTGCTCCCACTCGAACCAGGAACCCTCTTTTCCTACGAGTTACCTTTCGCTCTGATACCAGTTGTTAGAAAAACAGGACCGTGGAGCAATAAAATAAAACAAATGCGGAAACAAAACACAGAAGATACATAATACAAGAGAGACACATATTTACGTGGTTCACCCAGTGTGGGCTACGTCCACCAGAGAAATTGCCAGGTCCTTTCTTTATTATTATCCATCAAATGAAGGAATACAACCTACAACAAAACCCACTGTAACTTCCTCTTCTTTCTCTCAAAGTATCCTCTCTCAGAATACAATATTCGCCATCAACCATAGCCGCAATACATTTCCCTCATAAAAGAGGGTTACCTTCTAGGGCAAAAAAACCATAACATAATCTCTACCATTATATCTGCGACCTTATAATGAATGGTCTAGATTTACAATGAAATTACAATATACATTTACAAGGCAATTTTTCTCCAGGGGGATAGCCCCCCTGGACCCCTCAGAGGGGGTACCCCCCCTCTGCATTCCCCCACGTGGAAGAGTGTACATACTTTTGGGGTGTAAATACTTCATGGGGTATAAAAACGACTGAAAGTAAAAGACCTCTGAATCAAGAAGATAATCAGGCTCCACAACCAACAATTCTAACAATCTTGGCTAAGCTAGGACCATAATATGTTGTCTATGTCTCCACTTTCCATTCTAGCAGATATCTCATGGGAACAAATTGGAAGATGCCTACCATGGATAAATTCATCCATTCTCTCACACATGAGAAGGAAAAAATCATTCATATAGGATTAATCAAGAATCCCAAATCACATGCACTCACCATGCATGATGGAAAAGGATCATCCAAACATAACAGAAAGGAGAAGTAGAATGAGGAGGGATATTCCAAACCCTTCAACAATTCTTCAGGTTCCAAAGAATATTCATATTCCAAGAAGAAGAAGGAGAAAGGAAAGTAGTGCACTTACTACAATAAACCAAATCATGGAGAATCCACATGCATGAAAAAGAAAATTGATCTTATGGAACAGGTAATTCAGCAAAACAACCTTCGAAACTTCATTCCAGAAGGAGTCAAGAAGCAGAAGGAAGAAGATATTTCTCCTAAGAAATGTAATCATCAGGCTCGTGTTGCAATTAATTCCTTATCTGATTCATGGATTATAGATTTTGGTGCATCAAATCATATGGTAACGAAAGAGGAAGTTTTCACTTCTTTGAGTTCATGCTCTAGACCCCCTATTCTCATGGGGGATGATACTCCAGTAGTAGTAGAAAGAGAAGGGAGAGTGGAACTCTCTAATAGAATTTTTGAGAATGTTTTACATGTTCCAAATATTTCTATGAATCTACTCTCAGTTTATCATATCAGTGGAAAAGTAAAAAGGTTGAATTTACATCAGATTCAGTTTTTGTACATGATATGCATGACAATTCTATTATTGCAATTGGCGAGGTGGATCACAAATCAAGGTTGTATAAATTCATGAAGTTTTTTGATGATGACTCCTTTTTACTACTTACACATAAGGAGAGTACTTTACTGTAACACCCTATTTCCCCCAAATTTGTAATTAATCCTAATATAGGAGTTACCATGCTAAAGCATGATGAAAATGTGAATGTATGATGTGAATGGACCTTCTGAAGAGGGTCGATGAATGTAAATAAAATTATGAAATTATATTGCAGAACTATGGAGAGGGGATGTGATGAAAAGAGACCACGATGGTGGTGAAAGGCACCTAGAAATGTGGTGTTAACTTCCACCGAGGATTAATACCGTATTTGGACTCCACTGGCCCGAAGAACCAAAAGCGGCTTGCTGGCCCTGAATTAAATGTCTCACAGGCTAGTAGGTAGATGGTTTAATGAGGGATGGGAGGTGAACCACCCATCCGTAGAGCCGTCAAGGCTGACCAGCGCGAGGGTAATCGTGCCACTTGCAACCTCACAAGAGGATAAGGCGTGGGGTAGAAACAATTGGGGGGCAGATGCGAGGGGAGAACTCTGGCGATATGCAGAGTGAGTGATAGCAGAGAGGAAATATTGCAACCTTTGCTCCTGGTCACTGACAAACAGAGACGCAATCTCACAGCATCGTGGTCTCAGCTCGGGGGTGGCTAGTGGTAAATATACTGGGAGTCGCTATGCCTACGGTTGGGTGGAAACGAACACCCCTCTCAGCAGTTGCATAACCCCTGGTGTTACTTCTGATAAGTGTTTTGCCTTTGACATCTTGAAATATATATATATATATATATATATATGTTTATTCTGATGATTATGCCCATAAGCTGTGAAACTGTGAATGATTTCATTGTAAGAATGTCTGTAGGATGTTTTGATCAGTATTAGTAGTTGTATAATTGTATGGAAAGACTATATATGGCATATGTCCTCATGAATTGTTATTTACATGCATATTGATCTAATTCAAACTTCATGTCTGGTTCTCGGGTGGACGATACCCTTATCTGCCTCAGATAGGACCCTGAGCGAATCTCCCCGTAGATATACCTTCCTTGGAAAGCCCATCAAGTACTGAGAAGGCGATCGTGAAGGCGTAAGGCCTTAGTAACCCTACACGAAGAGGAATGACCCTCTTCAAAAAACTGAGATGGCAACATAAGGATGAAATAACGAATCGATGGACGAGATTTCATCGATAAATCTGTGGTCACTCATGGCCGTTAGATTTGGCAAGAAGAAGCTAAACTTTGATAGATGGTGAACGACGGACGAGATCCCGTCGGGAAATCTACGGTCACACACGACCGTTATATTTGTAGGAGAAGGTAGGATGTTAAATGCCTTACCACTTTGTTTTCCTGTGTCTTCGTGGGTAGCGAAGAGTTTAGGACCGTAGATCCCCAAGGTCCATGAGAGTATCTGGTCCGTGAATCTTTACACATTCAGGATGTCTTGGGAGAGCCCACAAGTAGGGAATCTGTCCGAGCCATCAGATCTCGACTGGAAAAAAACCCGACAGCCAGTGGATCTGTCAGGAGTTACCCAAGGGTTAAGACACTGGGTATCAGGGAAAAAAAACCCTGGAATAGATCTAAGTCATCCGATTAATGGAGGCCATGTGTCAACAGATCACCCATTTCGGGAAACTGGGAGTCGAGAAATCGGGAGTCCTATTGACAAGAGATCAGGACTTTCCATTGTGGAAATCCCGGGATAGATCTAAGCCATCCGATTGACAGAGGCCATGCGTTGTGAGATCTCCCATTTTGGGAAATCGGGAATCGCGAGATCGGTAGTCCTGGTGACAAGGGATCGGGACTTTCCTGGGTGGAAACCCCAGAGCAGTTGTTGACCATCCGATTTAAGGAGGTGACGTGTTGAGAGATTACTCGTTTCAGGAAATTAGGAATCAGGGATTCGGGAGTTTCGTTGACGAGAGGTCGGGCTCTCGCCTTGATAAATCCCAACCTATAATATGGAGATGTTATCATGTGGTTAAATCCCGATGAACAGATGAGATTCCTTCAGGGAACCTCAGGGTCTGTAATGACCGTCAGATGTGAGGAAGAGAGGCTGGCTTTAAGTTGGTGTGCGAATGTGGATTAAGGTAAGAAGCGAGTAGATCTGGATGGCTAGAGTCCACTCGCTCAGATCTACGACTGAGGATTCATTCCGGATCCCCCTTGCCATTCTGCTTTTAATTGGGGGGGGTCCGGAATTGGACGCGCAACTCCCAAATGGTCGAGATTATTTCA
>ML803938.1:96593-113853 GCA_009831015.1 Picea engelmannii
TGAAAGCCATTGGAATGCAGCAAAGGCAGTACTCAGGTATCTAAAAGGTACGCTTGATTATGGTATTAAGTATACTGATGCATCTAATGTTGAGTTAACAGGTTATTCAGATTCTGATTGGGCTGGAAATATAGATGATCGACCATCAACCACTGGATATGCGTTCAGCATTGGATCCGGGGTTGTTTCATGGAGCAGTAAGAGGCAGCCTACTGTATCTTTGTCCTCTACCGAAGCAGAATATAAAGCCTTGTGTGCAACAACTTGTGAAGCTGTTTGGTTAAGAAGACTTCTTCAAGATGTTGGAGAAGAACGAAAGGAACCTACGATGATCAGATGTGACAATCAAAGTACGATCAATATTGCGAAGAATCCGATCTTTCATGCAAGGACAAAGCATTTTGAAGCTCAGTACCATTTTGTTCGAGAAAAGTTGCAGTCAAATGAGATAAATCTTGTGTATTGTAATACTAGTGAAAATACTGCTGATATTTCACTAAGCCTCTTGGAAAGATTAAGTTTGAACTGTTTAGAGATATGTTAGGTGTAGAAGTCAATCCATTCTCCATTAAGGGGGAGACTTGGAAGTAATGGAGATGTAGTTGTTCACTCCAGTAATAAGCGCCAGTTGTAAGCGCCAGTTAGAAGAGTTAGTTCTCAGTTCATAGTCAGTTATCTAGTTGTCTTTTGGTTTGCATGTAGCCGACTCGGGAGAGTCTTTTCCTATATAAGGATGTAATCCGTCTTCGTTTAATATCAAGAAGTGAGCGTAGCCTCACCGTGTGTGTCTGCCCCGCATATTTTATCTTAGTTTACTATCGCTTAATGAATCCGATTGGATGAAGTGGTAATTCCGATCAATAGATGGTGACAACGTGGTCGTGGTTCTGGCTAATCTTTAGATTGGAAAATTGCACGTAAAATAATTTCTTTTAATGGAAGGTCAATGAATTAAGATTTAATATTTTTCTAGGGTGAAGCTCGACAGGTGAGAGGATACCCTATGCTAGTTATTGACAAAAATTCTACAATAATGTCACAATCGATTGTGAATAACTTTTCAAATACTAATCATGGCATTTATTCATTATTCTCAACACTTCTCCTTTTCTTTTAATGGAGAAATGCGATTTTTTGTTTTTTCAATATATAAATGACATATAATTCATATTTGTCATCTTTGTCTGACTAGTTTTTATTAGCAACTCTACCCACTCTGCAATCACTCGGTTTTGCTCTTTTCTTCTCCACACTTTTGAGCTACCTCTTGATCCATTAAAATATAATTGCTTTAAACCATCATTGATGTATTTGCAGATTAACGCTTCTTTACTACCCCAAAGTATGGACTCGACACTAATTTATCCTATGGATACACTACCATTTGTGAAATTCCCCCGAAGAGCAAATTTTGATATTTATATAGGACAATGATCTGATTACTGGATATTTTCAGTGGTCAATCATACAACTAACCTTCTTTAAACACATCTACAACAATATAAACAAAGATAACCTGTAACTAACGATTACAACAAGTCCCATCACAGAATGTAGACATAATCAAATCCGTGATGTATTCTCTTGACACCGAAAAATGTTGAGAACCACTAATTTAAATTATGTTACTCTGTTCCATTCTTTGTTTCTTCGTACTTTAATTTTACAAACAAAAACAGTACAAACTCAAAAACAATTTGCATACATACAACAAACATCCACCCATCTCAGATATTTTCTTGTCGTGTCTTAAAAAAATTCCAATGTAAGGCGCCAATAAAAATGTTGACTATTTGAATAGGATGCATATTCCTAATGCGCATTGCTTGGAGAACATATGTGTACAAGATGGCTCAAATATATGAGCATACCCATTGCTAAAGAAAATATGCCTTTGGAAATGTTGGTTCATATCTGGTACACCCTCCATGAAAATTGGACACAGAGAATTCAACGCCATCCTGTACGCACTCCGGGAAGAGATTTAACAAGAAAAAAACCCTGCAAAAGCCTTGTAAGAGTATATTGCAATATACGAGGCCACAAATAATAATGGTAAGATATAAAATAATATATCCGTTAAAGAACGGATGAAAACCACTTTCGTTCCCGTTTACACAAAGGAAAGCTTCATAAATGACCATTGTATGCACACTTTAACCCGCAAAGTAAAAAATACAATTCCGTCTTCATTCGGAGAACACAATCAACGAATTTCTCAACAAGATTTCAATGAATTTCTGCGCAGTTATCCAGTTTTCCACTTTTCTCCTTCTCCAACAATATACATACACTAGATGACGACTCTCTCAACAAAAAGATGACGAGCACTCAGCTCTGATACCAAATTGCAACACAAGATGCACACCAAAACTATTTTGTATTAATTATAATCACCATATAAATACAATTATAAGTAGCTTAAGATATATAGCAATCTTAACTACACAATCTAGATAGTTGAGATAATATCTCAACTCTCCATAATAAACTCAAACCAAATACTAATCATGGCATTATGGCCTTGGTAGTATATAGCTATGAGTTAGCTTTGACTGTCATATTAATCTCCATTGATGTAAAAAAATTTGTGCCAAACCTAATCTTTAACATGGGAAATAATTTTATTTTTATTTTTTAACATATAAAATAACAGTTTTTTTAAACATTTGATTGGTCCATAACTTTGAAGTGTTATTACAAGCTTCACATGGTTCGAAAATTTTTGTACTCATGCTTTAAATTTTTGTTCTCATAATGGTCAATAATTGTCATCCTGTCTCCTGTGCTGTGGAGGCAGTATGTAGCAGCGAGCTGCACTTGTTACATCCACAAAATATTTCAAGATTGTGTCATTCTTTGCATTAACAATAAAATCTATAGAGATGCAATAGATTTTCTTATTAAAATACAAGGGTCGATTCTAAGAAGAATCTAGAATGATATTCTATGCACAAATCACGACAGTAGCTAAGGCTCAACATACCCTTGGTGACAGTATCTAAGGCTCACCATACCCTTTTAAACAAGGCATGAACTATCAATATCATAATCATTACTTAATTGTCAGCATAAGACCCAACCCCTTCAAATAATGATGTGATAACTAGAGATAGGGAGTCATCAACATGAGCGTGCGAGATATGTATTTGTTAAATATAATGTAACCTCAACATGTTGAGTGTACACTGCCAACTGTTCTGGCTAGATATACTTTCTATTCTTATTTTTCTTGAGCCTATTTAGCTCAGCTATTTCCCTTTGCATAATACTTACTTCTTCATGTACTAGTTTTGTACTCTTCTTCTTATATTCTAATATAATGTTTTATGTTCTATTCTTTCTCTCTGCATTTCTTGCATCTCAATTTATCATGGTATCAGAGCTTCAGCAGTAAGCCTCTTCACACAAGCTGGAGAGCAACACGATCCTCAAACAACGCAGAGCTTACACGGATCTTGAGAGCATTCGACACAGACTTTTCAAAAGGCTTGGAGAGCTGTCCATCATACTCTCAAAAGATCCTTGTAGGAAACTTCCACGAGGAAGCAGACCGTCATACGCTCAAAAGGTCAGCGTAAGAAGCTCACGCGAGGTCGCAGAGCGTACTACGCTCGAAAGTTTCAAGGAGTAGAAACACGAGAAGGTAGCAAAGACTAAGAAGGAAGAAATAGTAAAGTTTCTTGTTCAATTTTCAAAGAATCATCAAAGATTCACGAAGAAGAGATGCAGGAGGCGGGAACTCTTGAAGAATTCAAAGCATTTGTTCAAATTCGTGAAAGATAGTTGCAAAAAGAAGAAGCGTTTAAAGCATTTCAGAAATCACTCAAATCCGTCAAAGATTGCAACAGAAAACGCTAAGCTTCAAAGAACTTGTGAAATTCTTTCAAATCTTTGAAAGAATCACGAATTTTTCTTCCGCAGGAGAAAATTTCTTCAAACACAGCAAATATCGCGTCATAGGCACAGATAATAGCTATCGCAGCCATAAGATTCGTCCCGCGAAAAGATTTGAGGCAGAAATCTAGGTCAGAAGGGACGAAGAGAGCGCAAAAAAGGCGAAAGAATTTCAGCCGTTAGATCTTGCGCAGAGGACCGACAACCGTTGGATCCCTGACAAAGTGCACGAGGTTTAGTCCTCTGGAGTGCACATGAGAAATTTTGTCTTGTGAAGTCGCGAAATCCCAAAATCATCTGGATCGTCTATCAAGAGACACATGGCGCGATCTCGGCATTTCACTGACTCGCAAGGTGTAAAGGTCAGAAGATAGCCATGATAATTCACGAATCACGAAATCATGAGTCATTATGAACCATTGGATCGCGAAAGATCGTGAGCCGTCGATCTGATCCGATCGCAAAATCAGGGATCGAGAGTTGGACGAGCGAAAAAGACTGCTCTCCAAAACCCCGATACGTGAAATCCCGACATCACAAATCGTGAAATCCCGAGAGGATTGTGAGTCGTCCATCTCAGAGGACAGGTGGTAGCATATCCAAGTGCCATCATTTCGGCATTTCGGAGTTCGGGATATCGGAGGTCTTTTTGACAAAAGGTCATGACACTCCACGACAAAAGTCCCAAAATCCAGAAAAGATCACAACCGTCCATTCGTTCGGACATGTGGCGAAGATCGAGGAAATTGTCGGCATCTCAGCTACCAGGGTTTCAACTTGACAGAGGATTTGGAGTCGCAAGTCGCAAAATCGCGAAACGACGAGGATCGTCCATCTTAAGGGGAAGCATGACAACAATTTAGACCTTCGAGGAAAGTCCCGAAAGGAAAGGGCAATCGACATTTCAGTAAATCGGAGATCGAGGAATCAAGAAGTCAGAAGAGCTCGTTAACAGGGTTCACGAAGTCGTGAAACCCAGAATCCCGAAATCCCTAAGGGATCTGGACCATCAGATCACAGGAATATCTGGACCATTGATCGGTGTTTTAGCATATCGGGGATACTGCAGACAGAGGATCGGGCCACTTTGCATCGCGAAGTCCCAAAATGCGAAATCCCGAAAAGGCTTTCGAGAAGGGCCTTTCCAACATATTTCACATTTCGGCAAATTGAAAGACAAAGAACCAGAAAATCCCGTAGCACTTTAACATCAAGGCGTATGGTCACATTGTTCGGAGACAAAGGGCCAATCTAAGGCCATTAAGCCCTCTTCAGCGTTTCAACAATCGGAAGTTGGACTGTTCAGAGGACTCGTCTAACGAAGTCCCAAGGTCAAATCTCGCGAAGCTAGAAACTCACGACGTCGAATCTCACGAAAGCCTGAATTGCACACTTTCGAAATACCTGCAAGCAAATAACAGACCTGGTTTTCTAAGCGAAAAAAGACAGGTAAATATGAAATTTCCTTCTGTTTTTTTTTTTGCAATTTTTTTAAAAATATGGCGACGTCTAGCAATTTAGGACCAACTCAGGGTCCGATTCTTCTTGGAAAGAACTATGAGTTTTGGTCTCTTCGGATGAGATCCTTCTTGCAAGCACAAGAGTGTTGGGATCTAGTGGATCATGGATATGTAGAACCAGATCCAGCAGACGCTCTACCATGACTAATCAACAGAAAATTGCTCAGGCAACGCAGAGAAACAAAGAAAATAAATCTAAATTTTGGATTCAAAATTCTGTGGATGACTCGATTTTCTCAAAAATTACAGGCGTTGGTACTTCAAAACAGGCTAGGGACATCCTTAAATATTCCTACCGAGGAAATGATAGGGTCAAAATAGTTAAACTATAGACCTTGAGGATGCAATTTGAGACTCTAAGGATGACAGAGTCCGAAAATGTGGATCAGTTCATGACCAGAGTCATGGGCATCGTGAACCAGATCAGACTGACTGGTGAAACCATCACTGATTAACGAATTGTTGAGAAAATCCTCAAAAGTTTACCAAAGAAATTTGAAATGGTTGTAACAAAAATCTTTGAATCCAAGGATCTTTCAAGTTTTTCAACAGATGAATTAATTGGTTCCATGGTGACACATGAGACCAGACTGCATCTCATAGATGAGTCAATCTCCAATGCTTTCAAAACTCAATTCTCCTTCAACAGAGGGAGAGGTAGAGGAAGAAGCAAAGGTCACCAAGGAAGAGGGATCAATCAAAGTAACCCTCACTCCAGTGGAGGTAATAGACAACATTATTCGAATCAAAATTTCCAAGCTCAAAGACAACAACAACAAAATCAACATTAGAATTTCTAGCCTCAAAGAGGCAGAGGGAGAAGATCAAATGAGAAATCAAGCATACAATGCTATTACTGCAAAAAGTATGGGCACTATGAATCTAAATGCAGGAAGAAACAAGCAAATCATCTCTCAGGCAGAGCACATGTGTCAAATCACACAGGAGAAAACTCAGGAGGTATGTTTCTTTCGTGCCACAAGATTGAACAACAACCTAAAGATCTCTGGTTGCTAGACAATGGATGCAACAATCACATGACAGGTAACAAAGATTTACTTTCATGCATTGATTCTTCAATCTCATTTGATATTACACTTGGAAATGATTACTTGGTCAAAGTACAAGGAAAATGAATTGTTCCTATTCTTACTAAACAAAATGTAAAGAAATACATAAACAATGTCTATCATGTTCCAGATCTGAAACATAATTTGCTAAATGTAGGACAACTCATTGAACATGGCTATAAGGTACTTTTTGAGAGAGCATCTTGCAATATATATGACAAAATCCCAAGTAGAAAATTCATTTATGAAATCCATATGACTCCAAATAGGATGTTTCCCCTTACCCTCAGAACTGCAAATCTGATTCAACCATATGCACAGAGTGCATCTACCCTGAATGAAACAATGGTTTGGCATACAAGATTTGGACATCTACCATTTCAGAGTCTAAGTCTTCTTCATAAGCACTCCATGGTCAAAGGTCTTCCCATCTTTAAAGAGAAAATCCCCCTATGTGAGTCTTGCATACTTGGAAAACATAAGAGAACTAGTTTTCCACAGTCTTCCAATCAAGCCAAACAACATATTGAACTTGTTCACACTGACCTATGTGGACCAATGCAAACAGAGTCCATAGGTGGTAGCTTTATTTTCTAACGCTTATTGATGATTTCAACATAAAAATATGGATCTATTTTGTTAGACACAAGTTTGAAACTTTTGCAAAATTCAAAGAATTCAAGGCAGAAGCTGAAAAACAGAGTGGCAAATCTATCAAAGCACTCAGGTCATATGGAGGAGGAGAATACAACTCCATAGAATTTTCAAATTTCTGCAAATCACAAGGCATTATCATGCAAACAACAGCCAGGTATACTCCACAACAGAATGGAGTGCCTGAAAGGAAAAATAAGACAATAATGAATATGGCAAGAACACTTCTCAAAGAGAAAAGTTTGTCAAATACTTTTTGGGCTGAAGCAGTAGCATGCTCAGTTTATCTCTTGAATAGATCTCCAACCACAAGTCTAAATATGAAAGTTCCCCAAGAAGCATGGAGTGGGAAAAAGCTCAATGTTGCGCATCTAAGGACATTCAGATGCATAGCATAAGCTCACATACCTTCCGAATTAAGGAAGAAACTTGATGACAGAAGTGAGAAATGTATTTTCACTGGATATAGTGAAACATCTAAATCTTACAGGCTTTACAATCCAATTACCAAAAAACTAATTCTCAGCAGAGATGTAAAATTTATGGAAAATCAATTCTGGAATGATTCAGAAAATCAACAAATGGACAATCAAAATCCATTGTTGCCAAGTTTTGAAAATGCAGAAAATTCAGGACAGTAAGTACCTCAAACTATTCTTCCAAGATTGCAAGTACACAGACAACCTGAAAATTCTCAGGATAACTCAACTTCAAGCAGAGAATCATTCTCTAAACCACAAAATCAGAGAACTTGAAGTTTGAGAGAAATCCATCAGCAGTTGGATGACTTTGAACAACACAACCTTTTTGCTTTAATGTCATGTCAACCTACATCTTTTAAGGAAGAAACTAAGGAGCCACATTGGGTTCAAGCCATGAACCAAGAAATTGACTCCATTGAGAAAAATCAGACATGGGATCTTGTTGATTTTCCAAGTCACAAGAAAAGTATTAGTGTCAAGTGGGTTTACAAAACTAAACTTAATGAAAAAGGGAAGATCGAAAAACACAAGGCAATACTTGTTGCTAAAGGATTCTCACAACAACCTGGTATTGATTATGGTGAAACTTTTGCTCCAGTAGCAAGATTATACACTATAAGGACTCTATTGGTCATAGCAACCCAACACAAATGGAAAGTATACCAGATGGATGTCAAGTCAACATTCCTGAATGTTTTTTAGAAGAAGAAGTTTATGTTGATCAGCCACCTGGATTTGAAGTCCAAAAGAACCCAGCCAAAGTATATCGGTTGAAGAAAGCCTTGTATGGCTTAAAGCAAGCTCCAAGAGCTTGGTACAACAGAATTTACACTTACCTGATCCAAAGAGGTTTCAACAAAAATCAAAATGAGCCAACTCTTTACACCAAAACAGATCAGCACGGTAAAATTTTGATTGTATGTTTATATGTTGATGACATGATCTATACGGGAAATCTTGAGTTAACAAATTTTAAACATGCCATGCAATCTGAGTTTGAGATGACAGATCTTGGCATAATGAAATATTTTTTAGGGATTGAGGTTCATCAATCAGCCAAAGGAATTTTTGTATGTCAGCAAAAGTATACAGCAGGCATCTTCAAAAGATTTCGCATGGAAGAATGCAATCCAACAGAAACCCCCATACCACTAGGCACAAAATTGAGCAAGAAAGATGAAGGCCCTATAGTGGACCCTACTCTGTACAAAAGATTAGTAGGCAGTTTGTGTATCTTACAACAACTAGGCCTGACATTATGTATGCAGCCAACCTTGTTTCTAGATTCATGGAATCCCCCAAAGATTCTCTTTGGAAAATGGCGAAACAAATTTTGAGATATGTTGCAGGAACTCTCAATTTTGGCTTATGGTACACTAAATCTGATAGTAATCAACTTTCTGGTTACACAGACAGTGATTTTGCAGGCAACCTAGATGACAGGAAAAGAACATATGGACATGTTTTTCAACTGGGCACGAACCTGATCTAATCGGCATCAAAGAAGCAACCAATTGTTTCAATATTTTCTGCAGAGGCAGAGTATGTCGCTGCTACCTCAGCTTCCTGTCAAGCTATGTGACTCAGAATAATATTGAAAGATATGTCACATACAGAAAAGGATCCAACTCCTATTTTCTGTGACAATACTTCAACAATTTCTCTATCCAAAAATCATGTGTTTCAAAAGAAAAACAAACACATTGACACTTGTTTTCATTTCATATGTGAGCGAGTCAATAATGGTGATATTGTACTACAATTGGTTCTCGAGATAAGCTTGCTGATAAATTTCTATTCTTGTTTTGCTTGAGCCTATTTAGCTCATCTATTTCCCTTTGCATAGTACTTACTTCTTCATGATCTTCTTCATGTACTCGTTTTGTACTCTTCTTCTTATATTCTAATATACTGTTTTCTGTTCTCTTCTTTCTCTCTGCATTTCTTGCTTCTCAATTTATCAATATTATGTTGATCAAACAATACGATAAGGAAAATCACTAATTTATCATAATCTCATAATTAAACCAGAGAAAACTAACATAGTATGACCGACGAGGAATAATTAATTTCAAACAAGAAAATTTTACGCTGTTGTATATTCAAACATTTATGGATATGCATTTTTCTCTAATACTATTGGGTAGTTTATTGAGAAATATCTCCTTGGTAAAATTAATGACTATTACTATTGATAATTTGTAATTTAATTGAACGAGAATATAAATATCGAATCAACATGATATTATTAGCTAGATACTTACTACACGAAACACCCATACTATAAACCTTCCAAAGTGATCAGGGATAAATCATGATAGAACGTTTTTATTACCGCTAACAAAGGTTAAACCATTAAGATATGGAGAAACCGATTTCCATTCAACAAAGAATTAATTCATTAAGAGACGAAGAAATCGATTTCCATTCTTTTGTAACATAAATAGCATACAATAAAGATATATAAAGTGCCTTCCATTATGAGAGTAGAATAATTTTGATATATGCACAGTCCCAAAATTTATTTTAAAAACAAATCTTAACAATAAAAATAATTTCGTTTCAGAGTCAACAATGTCTATTAACCAAATGCATAGGTTATATATATAGTTGGTTTTAATTTACAGAAAAATATTGTTGCATCACTAGATAAATAAATTCTTGTACATACGATAATCAGAATGTTTTTCTCATCCTTAGAAAATATAATGTATACAAGATTTTGCTTCAACATTGTATAATGAAATTAAATATTGTAACCGAAATTGATGATATGTGATTTTGATATTCGACTTGTAAGATTGCATCCTTTCCTTGTCCTCCTTGCTTTCTAATCACATAGACTTCTCCAGTACGTCCCAACCAATGCTATGGGTACTCTTCTTCCCCCTTATCTCCCCGAGCCAGAAAGAGACCACACGCAAGAAACTAGAATAATTATAGCTCCAAGTTTGTCTCGCAAGGAAGAGCTTCCACTCTTTCTTAAGCTTGAAATCCCAACTCCCACAAGTAAAACACAGTCCAACCAAATTTTGGCAGCATAAAAAATACCATGAAAAAGTGAGATCCATTTCCCTTCCACACCATTTGTTTTATAGAAATTTCCCCACTAACACATGTCCTCATGCACAATAATTAACTTTTTAAATTAATTTAATTATGATTATTTGCCCACACACTTGTCACACTCTCCCCAAGTTGCAAAAGTAATTAATTTTTTTATTTTATTTAAAAATCCAATTTCTCTCACATTCCCCAATGTGTTCCTATTTTTGCTCTTAGTTGTCTCTTAGTTCCCCATTTTTTCATTTAATAAGTGTCTCCTAACTAGATCTTAGTTAGAGTTTGATTATGAGTCTTTTTCTAGTTAGACATAGTGATAGTTTGACTCTAGATACTATTCAATGTGTACGCCTATTCTCTCATGTTATTATTTCTTTCTTTTTTAAAATCCATTTTATCAATTTCATGCACACATGTGCATTTTATCCAACATTTATAGATAAATCAATATTAAAAGTGAGAAAAATCTAAAGACTGGATATAATACACATGTGTGGATGAAAATATTAAAAGGGATTTTTAAAATAGAAAGAAATAAAATATGAGAGAATAGGTGTACACATAGAATGGTATCTAGAGTCTATATACCACTAGTCTAACTAGAAGACTTATAATCCAACTCTAACTAAGATCTAGTTAGGAGACACTCATTAAATGAGAATTTGGGAACAAAGGGACAACTAAGAGAGAAAATAGGAACAAATTGGGGAATGTGAGGAACAATGGCTCTTTAAATGAAATAAACATGGTATTTAATTATACAACTTGGGGAGAGTGTGTCAAGTGTGTGGGTGAATATTACTAATTAAATTAACTAAAAAGATAATTAATTATGCATGAGGACATGTGTCATTTGGGATATTTCTATAAAACAAATGGCTTAGAAGGAAAATGGATCACACTTATTCTTGGTAAAGTTATGCTCCCAATAGGGATGATTTTAAGGATGGAAATTTATTTTAAAATGTTGAAACCTAGGCGAATTTTACTTATCTTTCATATGCCAACTATAAATGTTTGGCGATATTTTTGTAAAAATATTCAAATTTGTAAGGATTTTATATAGTCTTTATAAAATGCGATTTTTAAGGTAAAATAATTTTATCCTATAGAATTTGGGCGAATCATTTTTAAAATAACGAATCTCGTTTTTGGAAAAATCATGGAAAATTAGCCCACGAGCGAAATTTAGCCCCTAAAATCATCCATGGCTGCCAAAATGGTTTTGACTGTGTTTTACTTGTGAGAGTTGGGATACCAAGCTTGTAGAAAGAGTGGAAGCTCTACCTTCTGAGGCAAGCCTTGGAGATATTGTTTGCTGGTTTCTTGTGTGTGGCCTCTTTGGGGCTCGAGGGGGTAAGGGGGAAAAAGAGTACCCCTAGCATTGGTTGGGAGGTACCGATGAAATTTTAGCATTGGTAAGCCAAGGCATCAAATTTTTGCGCAAGTTCTATTTGAAGACCATCATCAACAAAAGTTTCTTCTTCGATTACGGTATTAACATTTAATTATAGTATTGATAATTAGAAAGACTTGTTGTAGTTATTTCCATTATGATTATTGGTTGATAAATTTGTGTACTAGTTATTCGTAGAGACAATGACTACCGATGGTAAATTTCATGTATGTTGAGATGAATATTTATATTAATCTTGAATCCGTTAACTCGAATATGGTCAAGATCCTTGGAGGTTGTACCATGTATTAAAATTTGTTTGTATTCATATTCTAAGTGCTATTCTGATTTTGCCTTAAATTATATATTCACATAAGAATGAGGATAAAATTGTAGTTAACGATTTGTTGAATTTTGAGATTTAAATATATACTGAACAAGTGATTAGTGTTGAGGCTCTATTGTTAGGAAAATTCGTAATGGTTGAGTTGTTGGAAGAAGGTATAAGATTCATATGTTTATTGTTTTTGTTTTCTGTGTAGCGTTACTTAAATTACAGGATATCAATGAAAGAGATTATCTATTAGTACTTTAGCCTTATGATTAAATAAAAGTTATTCCTCATCGCTGATAGAGAAACATTACGAATTCTTGATCATAGATCAAAACTGTCAGGTGTATTGTTTCATTGGGAATTTTTTTTTGAAAATTTATCATATTGAGTAAGTGTAAAAATATCCTTAAACTAGGGAAATATAGTGAAGGATTCGTCATACATTTAACTTACAGACCTTGAATTGATAAATTCACGGGGTCATTGCTTTTCAATTTTACAATTCCAAGATTTTGATAATTTGTGAGGCCACTGCTAGTTTAAGATTCATATCCAATTGATACTTTTGTGGGGTCGTTGGTAAACTAATCTACAGACCCAAAATAGATGAATTATGGGGTCCCTGCCAAATTAAATCGCAGACATAGGAATTTACCAATTGAGTGCCTTGCTATCATTTTAAATTTCAGACTCAGAACTTAACCTTTCGGTAGGATTGTTGCTTAATTTAATTTACAAATCCGAATTTGAAATTGGTATGGACCTTTTAAAACTTATTGTTCATATGAATCTAGAATTTGTGGTCATCTAATTTTTTCTTTGCAATCCGTAACTGCAGATCCAGACTTGACCTTTCTCTTGGTCATTGGAATTTTAAAATTACTTACCCAAAGGTCAAATTTTCATAGGATCGATTCCATGAATTTATAGATGCTGAGTTGGGGTTTCGTCACAGTCGATGCGAATTAAAATACAACCCATAAAATTGATTTTTATTATTCGCTGTCAAGTTATTTGTAATTCAGAACTTTTGAAATTCGTTTGATCATTTCAAAAATGTGGCAATCCGGAACTTGAATTTCGTTGGGACTGTTTAAAAAGAAATTGCCATTCATGAATTTGAATTTCATTAAGAACATTGCAAAATTTGTTTGCAGTACTGGCATTTTAAATCTATTGAATTGTTGCCAAATCTATTTGTAGCTCATGTCATTATAAATTACTTGATTCGCTGCCAAATCATGTAGCAACTCCTGTAATTGAAATATGTTGAACCACTTCCAAATCTATTTGTATCTCCTATCATTAGAAAGTTATTTGATTCACTGCCAAATCATATTGCAACTCCTGTAATTAAAAAATTGTTGAACCACTACCAAATCTATTTGTAGCTCATATCATTAGAAAATTATTTGATTCGCTGCCAAATCATATTGCAGCTACTGTAATTAAAAAATTATTGAATTGCTACCAAATCTATTTGCAGCTCCTATCATTAGAAATTATTTGATTGGTTGCCAAATCATATTGCAGGTCTTGTAATTGAAAAATGTTGAGTCATTGCCAAACTTATTTGTAGTTCTTGGCATTAGAACATTATTGATTCACTGCCAAATCTATTTGCAGCTTCTGAAATGATAACATTATTGATTCGCTGCCAACTTAAATTGCAACCACCGTGTTTAAAATTATTAATCATTGTATAATTTGGTCGCTGCAATTTGTGTTGTTTTTAATTTTTAAGATATGATCCACTGTAAAATTTTCTAATCCGTGTTGAAACAATTATGATTGTTATGTGTTGAAACCATTACGGGAGTTAAGGAGATCAAGTAATCATGTTAGGTATACATCATGTTTTCTTTTATACATCGGAATCATGACTCAACCTGTACTAATTAAGACTTGTTGTTGAATCTTGGTCTTAGGTTCTTGAATTAAATGAAATTGTGAGTTAACTTGAATGAAATTGATTATTTTCTGAAAGGATTTTGAAAAGTGTAGTACCTTATGTCTAGAAAACTTATGAGTGGATTTTAAGTAGAAATTCTTGATAAGTGTTATAAACTGTTCTTTCTTAGTACACGAGAAATTTTCTTTAATGATTGTTAAATCATAGTAGATTATTCTCTATATTTAAAGAAAATATGAAGGGCATTGTTGTTGATTTAGTCATGAATTTTCGGAGTATGATTGTGGTTAAGGGAACTAGATATCTCCTTGTTCTTCAGAATAGTTGCCAATACTGAGACCTTAAATGGTAAAAATCAATCAGATGAATCCTAGACTTGAGCGTTGATGATGTGTCTTGGAGGTCCTAACCTTACAGGTAGGTTGGGCAGGTAGACATCTTGTTATTGCTAGCGATGAAATTATTCTATTGGTTGTAAGTGATGATAAATTTTGATTGTTTCCGTGTTGTGATGATTATGATAATAGAATGTGTATTATTGAAGTATGTTAATATTGTCTAGTACTTGTCTTAATGTTAATTTTTTTTACTTCTACTCTACACAATTATTTGATGTGGTAACGGAGGGGCCGTTACAACGCCCCTTAGAATTCTTCATGAGGGATTGTTTTAGTTCGACCTCATGGAAACATGATCCTCTCAGAACGTAGTAATCATTAACCACACATTTAGTTCACGATGGGAGTGCTATTAGACTATGGTAGGGACGTTGTCACATCTCTCCCTCAATATCTGTTTCCTGTGCATGGCCCCTTTACTCCTTATGTGAGTTGGATTAGCAAGCATCATCAAGATTGCATCCATTGAAGAAAAAAATATTAAAATTCATATATCTAAATCAATCATATATCACATGTACCTAAAATGAAATAATCAAACAAATACAATCCACTCCCTGGCCAATCCAGAGTCCAAGGGAGTTGATTGATGTTGTTGGCACATAATTGATCGGACCAAGGTCCTTCTCAGGTTACCAATGAAAGGTACCGAAGTAGTCTAGAGCGCAAGAATTTTCATATTCCTTGAAGGGAATAAGTCTCACCCGAAGTGCAACCAAGACGAGGAAGATAGGGAAGGGTAAGAAGAATAATTAGACAAATCCATACGATCTCAGGATCGTTGTTAGTCCCATGCAAGATAGATTAAACCTAGAACTGTTTGAACATTCCTAACCCAAATTAAAGGAAACAAAGTTGCGTTGCATTCATAAATAAACTATATTCAAAAATTATATCTGACATAAAGATAATATGGAGAAACATTCAAGATAATCTGAAACTAAACATACACAATAATTTCAAAATTTCGGTCCCTCTTTGTATTAACATCATCGAGTTCTTCTCATTTAAATGATTTGACTAAGTTACATACAAAACTCGGTCATGCCAAATATAACAACAAAAAACTATGCTATTGAGAGACAAGGTTATCCCAAACCCTTTCTCTTTCAACATTACAACAGGACATGACTCTGTTATAGCCTTGGTCGGGTTCTAAACCCATAATCTAGAACTCTAGCTAACATTTACCCAAAATGGACAATAACAACACAGAACTTGAACTAATTCCAATGACCATATGAACCCTTTACATTCATATTCATCTCGTATATATAAGCCAATTGGGATTTTTGGGTTTGACACTTTGAATGCTTTCTTTTCTTGTTCTTATTGTAACTTCTTTCTTCATACTGGTGTTGCATTGTTCTTCCAACCATTTTCAATTTCTTTCTTCATTCCTCTTTCCATCTCCTTTATAACTTGTGCAACTTATGTTTACCAAAATTGGGACTGTAGCATTTCTTGCACAACTTCTATCAACAAAATGAAGGGCTCAACAGGATCCGACCACAATCCTTGACTCATTCTCGAGTAAAATCCTTGGTTCTTCCATGGTATTTGGATTGGCCTATTGCTTTCCTTTGTCTTCCGTCTCTTCTTTGCTTCCATTTTTTGCTTGAGTTCTTTCATTTTCTGGTTCTTCAAATGAAGGGCCCAACTCTAGAATCAATTCTATGAATCTCTTCCTTACTCCTTGGAAATTGACGACCTTCAAAATTCTTCGATTATGAATGTGGTATTCTTTTTGTCTTCTTCGGTAGTTCTCACTTGGTGATACCCCAAAAATCCATTCGTAAATGAGTAAGACTCTTTCCCCGCAACCTATTCTAAACCTTGTCAGTAAAAGGTATGGGAAAAGGGTTATGAACAAAGGTAGAATTAAGGCTTATGTAGTCTACACATACCCTAATGTACTTTGTACCTTTCTTTCTTTGGATGACTATGGGGATAACCTACTCTGCTTTCTCAACTGGAAAAATAAGTCTAGCCTCAAGCATCTTGTCTATTTCCCTCTTAAACTTCTCTTTCACCTTGGGGTTAAGATGATATGGTCTATTCCTTACAGTTTTTGTTCCTGGTTTTAGTTCAATTTTCATCTCTCCCATATCCCCTTTTATCTCTAAGAATGTCTCGGGGAATAAATCCTCATACTCCTGCAACAAGCTATGTATTTCCTGGCTAGTTTTCTCATCCCAATAATCTCCTACGACAACTATATTGGGTTGCTCGGTAGTTCCTATGTTGACATTTTACAACTTCAATGGATGGTTATAAGAGCTATCAGTCTGATTGGGCAACATGTTTTGGATTTCTCTACTTCCTTATGTTTCCTTAATGGCTAAATTTCTCAGTTCTTCTAAATCATCAGAGTTTTCAAAATCCTTCTCGATTTTATATCATTCTATGGGTGTCTTGTCCGTGTCTAAGTGAAGGTTAGAATGAAGAACTTGACTATGATTGGCACATACCACTAGGTCTGATTTCCATTTACAAAACATCGATAAAAAACATTTCTTTAATTCTTTTCAGGA
>ML803938.1:120651-139836 GCA_009831015.1 Picea engelmannii
GTAAATTTTTCTACTATATGATGTGTAAAAACAACTAAAGTATTTGTTTTATGAGATTAAAATATAATAATATGTTACGTCATATAAGTACTTGAGAAATAGTATGATTTTTTTTTGAAACATTAATAAACATCATTAGAACACGAGAAGCATTATAGTAATACACATTCTATTTATTTCAATCCATTTGCAAAGTTAGATTTAGATATTGCTTAAAGCATGAAGGAATCTGTCACTTCACGTAAAATAAATTACAACTACCCACCCAACCTATCCTGCAAGGTTAGGACTTCCAAGAGACATAGTCAATGCTCAAGTCTAGAATTCGTTCGATTGATCTTGAGCATTTAAGGTCTCAAGACTGGTGACTGTTCTGAGGAAGAGGGAAGTGTCTAATTCCCAAAATTTCAATTCATTCCACAATTTAAATACAAATTACGACGTTCTTAACTACCTTTCTGGAAATAGTGGAGATCTGGTAACATGATTACTTCATCATAACATCATTGCATACTAATTCAATAATTTATCACATTACTCATTTAAGGATATGAAGAAATTCCAAAAACATCAAGACAATAACCTTAAACAGTAAAACATAATCCTTTTAATCTACATTATACCATTTATGAAAATTTTAAATCACATAGATACAATGAAGAAATAACTTGTTCTAAGAAATAGTTTAAGTTTTGTAAGAAGCATGAAGCTTCTCCTCAGGTACCATTGTGCCACACTTCTAGAGTCAACTCTAGAAGTGCGTGGACAGGCTCCTTGAAAGCCCAAGTTCTGAAGAAATAGTCCTTGGTATACACAGAGATCCTCTCAAGTCGAGAAGAGGTCTCTAACCTTTGGAACTACAAATATCATAAGAGACAATGTGAACAAACATAGGGGAGGCGCAAAATACACACTCAATAATTAGAATCTAAAGCTCAGGAGGGATGTGCTAAGAGCATTGGATTTAAAATCAAGGAAAATCGCAAGAGGGATAGAGTGTACAGGGTTCAACAAGGAACGATAGGTTGAATTCCCTTCGAAGGGAACCAGTGGGTAGGATTTGATCACGAGGAAATCAGAATCCCCATGATCGTTTGATCAGACAAAAGATGTGCACTTCTTAAAATCCTTAAGGTCTTTGGGGTTCGCCACTTCGGCGGATGCGAGTCACTTGTTTTAAGAGAGCCTCGAAGCCCGAAGTCATGAGATGATCTACACCGTATATCGATGAAAGAATATTAGTCGTTGGATCCCCAAAGGTTTGATTAATCGACTTAAAAGGTATAGAAGGGTAAAGAGTGAAGGAAACTTTGAATCTCCAAAGTTTGAGAGCGGAGAATAGTCATAGATCTGTCGATTGAATAAGGGCCATTCGATCAATGAGCCTTCATATTTGGAGGTTCGATAATTTGGAAAAAGAGTCATGACGTTAAGGACTCCCAAAGTTCTGGAATCCTGAGTACATCAGTACCATCGAAAGCTGGGTACACGTGTCTATAGATACGAGTATTCAGATTTTGGCCATTCAGGAGGTGTGGTTAAGTTGTGAAGGTGGAAAAGGTCTCAGACTCTCAAAGTCTGAAGTTAATCCTAACCGCTGCTAATGGATAATCAAGGGCCTTAAGATATGAGGGTTCGACCTTTGTTAGTTTGGAGGAAAACAAGAGATGAAAAGATAAAGATTCTGAATCCTGGAGTCCCAAAGTACCAAAGTGTCGGAGCCCCTTCTCAGAGCTCTTGTCTGTTGATGTGTCAAACACCACTTGTCAACTGATTTCAGGTGACACATGGCACTCATTTCGGGTACCTTGGGTTATGTCATTTGTTCTAATTCATGTGACACATGTCACTCTAATTTTGTGACACATCATCGAATTGATAGCATGGATGTCGCATCACTCCGAGAGGTTGTCATTGTGGAATATTTGAACCCAAAGTAAACCCAGTTCTCTGAAGTGTCAGATCTTTGAAATCACTTCTAGTTGTATATCGGAGCAAGGTAAAGGGATCGTTGATCTCCGAGTTAAACATGATTCGGTTATCTGGCTAAGTTAAGAGGTAAATGTTAAGGGTTATGAAGACCTTGAAGTTCTAAACTTTGGGAGTAAACGAGTTCCATATATATGGAGAACAATAAGGACTATTGGATCTTCAGATCCAAGTCCTTCGGAGGGTCAAAAATTCGATGCTCCAGAGGAAATGGATTGTTGAGTAAAAAGAGATCCCTGGAGTTTCGAACTCCGGAGTGGACTACAACTGTTAAACGAGTTAAAGAGTATACCGTCAGATCTCCAATATCTGCGGTGGTTCGGGACAGTTTCAAGTTGTACAGATGGAAAACTGCGAAGTCTAGATGTTTTGTAGTGGATATCCACCGTAGAACTCGTATGAGAAAAATCACCACCAACTATTAGATTTGATGCCAAAAGTAATGAAGGATGGTGGTAGGGTAGGGTAACCTACAACTGTCCGTCAGCTTAACTATGACCGAATTTGATCAGTTAGCAATTCAAAAGAAAGGAGTGTTGAGTTGAATAAACCTCGGGAATGTCGGAGTTCAGGAGCCCCGAATAGTGCCTCTTAGGACTACCACTAGGTTCTGGCTCCTGGCCACATGAATAACTTGGTTTAGGAAAAAGGGATAACACTCGGATTGGAAGTAAGTAAAATTTTTCTCCAAAACTCAAGAATGGGCATCCCATGAATCTCGAAGTAAATGGATTTAAGTAACAAAATATTTATAGAACTCTATGCCCCTAGAAACTTTGGATAAAACCAAAATCTAATCCGAGAAAAATAATAACCCAAGGTTTAATAAATTTCACGAAAATCCACCATTCGATAGAATTGATTTATCATAGGATTAAAAAGAAGTAGGGAAAAATTTCAGATCTGGAATACAACGACATAGATCCCATCATAAAATTGGTTTACTAATTAATTAAAGTTCAAGAGAGAATCAAAACATAACGTTGGAACAATCCTTAGTTTACCAACGAACTATGCACTGTTAAAATTTCCTAAAACAACTCAACTATAAATCTGATCATCATATTCAAGTAAGGATGGAAATATGGAATTAACATAAGCATTATGAAATATAACAGTTAACTATAGAATGAGGATCGCTCATATAAAGTTCTGAAAACGTCTGAAATGTTCATCGAAGAATTTAAATAGCACAGTAACTATTATTCCTTGATCAACAAAACTTAACAATTGTCATTCAATAATTCTAGTGAATTTCAGAGGATCCCTAACAATCTATTATAGTAATACATTGAAATACAAATGAAATTCAGAATATAAAATAACAGAACCAACAAATTTTGTGTAAGGAAGATGTCTTTAGACTCTTGCGCTTCTTTCTTTCCTTCACTTTCTAATCACAAAGACTTCACCGACACCTCCCAACTCCACTCAAAGCATATACATAAAGTTTTATTGCCTCTGCTCTGATATCATAACAACCATATTTAATAAAAATGTCAAAGCTACTAGAGCAACAATAAAATCTAAAACTCCATGACATCCAAGCTCACACTATTTGTGAGCCTGTAAACTATTATTAAAGCTTGAGATGACATTGTCTAGTCAAGGTAACTCTTTTCTCCATTTTTAAAGAAAGAAAATCAATGAAAAAATATGGACCTACCTCCAATTCCAAATCGCCTCACATAAGCCAACTCAACGCAAAGCAAATACAAAACGTTTTGGTGCCTCCTCTTTGATATCATAATAACCATATTTAATTTAGTTTAAAAATAAACAAACAAGTTTTACTACCTCCGCTCTGATATCATAATAACCATATTTAGTTTAGTTTAAAAAGAAAGTAAGGCGAAAGAGAGTAGAGTCAGAGACAAATGAATATAATAGTATTTGACTTAATAAAAGGACAAAGAAAGTGTTTGTTGAGAGAATTGTCAAGAAAGGAATGGGAAATTATAATACCTGTCTAAACGTCCAATGTGGTTGTAAGCTCAGATTTTTCCTTCTTATACTCTAGATTTAAATCAACCCATCATCGTCTCAGTGAACTGTAAATTACCTCTAAGAAAACACTCTAATATGAAAAAATTTATTTAACCTTTAAAAATGGAGAAAATGAAATAATGTGTACCTGCATGCCTATAGTAGATGCGTGAGGGTAGTAACTCGGCTGTTTGTCATTCACAACTCTTGTTTTCAAGATACAAGGATATGATCTCAACTCACTGTTCCAATGGATAGTATTCGAATTGGAGCAAGCAATTTTTTATTTTTTTTCAATTAATGCACAAGCAACGACTAATTTATAAAACATCCATAATTATTCTATAAATTTACATATTATTATTATGATAATAACATTTAATTTAACTAATTCCAGAGCTAAAAAGATATAATAATATTTAATTTATTAAAAGGGAAGAAAGCGTGCATACTGTAAGCAGAGCTGAGCGGAACAGAGCTAAACCCAGAAAAGAAAGAGAATAATAAATTATGATACGTCACTGACTGGAATAGGAACCAATGCGTGGTGAGGTGATTCAACTCCCAACTCTCGGCTCTATTTCTTCAATCATCTACAAGCTCACATTCATATCCAATTCAACCTCCAACCTCTATAACTTGACAATTTGACATATACAACACAAACACCATACATATGACATAAAACAGACCCAAACACAAACCACAATAAGTCACAGAAACCACATTGGAAGCGCTTCCATACATTCACATAAACAAACCACACAAAGACCAGAATTGAACAAAGATAGAGGAGGTGAATGTGAATAGGCATAGCTGAATGTAGGTTCATTAGATGTATATACGGAGAGGCGTGATAGGCATAACTGAATGTATATATGTAGCTGGCTGTAAGTTCATTAGATGTGTTATCCAACGTCCACCTTTCTGGCATCTCATCCCTTCATCCCTTTCCCACTCTCTATAACAATTTTCTTTGTCTTATCGCTACGGAAATGTCATTCTCTCGAAGTTGCTTCATCTCTCCTTCTCAAAGAGACTTATGTCTCTCGCTTTATCTCTCCACTAAAATTTGAGATTCCGTCAACAATGACCACGAGATACACAATATTTGCTCCGAAATTTTTTCACTACATTCCATTCACCCCATTCCCATCGAGCTCCATTGGCTAGTTTGCACAGAATTTTTTTCACTACATTCCATTCACCC
The DNA here is from genome assembly GCA_009831015.1 of Picea engelmannii. Taxonomy (NCBI): domain Eukaryota; kingdom Viridiplantae; phylum Streptophyta; class Pinopsida; order Pinales; family Pinaceae; genus Picea; species Picea engelmannii. Next base: position 125,837 of record ML803938.1, read on the forward strand.
CATTCCCATCGAGCTCCATTGGCTAGTTTGCACAGACAGACAACCTATAAGATGAAAAAACAAATCATATCATACCATTAATAAAATTAAATGACAAAACCATTTATCATAAAGTAATTATATTAAAATAAATAATGTGAGAAAACTAAAACTCTGAGGATGGTCATACGCTTCAAGAAACAAATTATAAATCCACTATACAATACTAAAATAAATAATGTGAGAAACCTAAACTTCAAGGATGATCATAGGCTTCAAGAAACAAATTATAAAGCCACTATACCATACTGAACCCTGATGGAATCGCCGTTTTTTTCAAATATAAGCAAATACTCTCGTGATATCGTATCGTTGGCCTTCGGCTTTAATAAGGAAGCATAATGCAGAATATATCACTGGAAACAGGAGCGGGGAGGCCATATGTAGGCTCCATCGGAAACCATTATGAGCACACCGCCTTGAACGAACTGACCTCACCCGACGCTCAAATATAAGGCATCAGCCTTCGCCCTATGATCACAACACTCACACTATTTGTGAGCGTGTAACCTGTTATCGAAGTTTGAGATGACATTGTCTACTTAGGGTAACTGTTCTCTGTTTTTAAAGGAAGAAATTTAAAGGAAGAAAATGAATGGAAAAATATGGACCCAACACCAATTCCAAATCGCCTCACATAAGCCAAGTCCACGCAAATGAAATACAAATTTTTTTACTTCCTCAGCTCTGATATCATAATAACCATATTTAATAAAAATGTCAAAGCCAATGGAGCAACAATAAAATCTTAAACTGTATGACATCCAAGATCACAATATTTGTGAGCCTGAAAACTGTTATTGAAGCTTGACATGAGCTTGACATGACCTACCTCCAATTCCAAATCGCCTCACATAAGCCACCTCGACTCAAAGCAAATACAAAAAGTTTTACTGTGTCAGCTCTGATATCATAATAACCATATTTAGTAAAAATGTTAAAGCCACTAGAGAAACAATAAAATAAAAAACTATATGACATCCAAGATCACACTATTTGTGGGCCTATTTTTAAAGGAAGAAATTTAAATGAAGAAAATGAATGGCAAAATATGGACCTACCTCCAATTCCAAATCGACTCACATAAGCCAACTCCATTCAAAGCAAATACAGAAAGTTTTAGGCCTCAACTATGATATCATAATAACCATATTTAATACAAATGTCAAAGCCACTAGAGAAACAATAAAATATTAAACTATATGACATCCAGTCTCACATTATTTGTGAGCCTGTAAACTATTATTGAAGCTTGGGATGACAGAGTCTAGTCAGGGTAATTCTTTTCTCTATTTTAGAAGGAAGAAAATGGTTTGCAAAATATGGACCTACCTCCAATTCCAAATCGCCTCACATAAGCCAACTCCATGCAAAGAAAATACAAGAAGTTTTACTGCATCAGCTCTGATATTATAATAACCATATTTAGTAAAAATGTCAAAGCCACTAGAGAAACAATAAAATCTAAAACTATATGACATCCAAGATCACACTATTTGTGAGCCTGTAAACTGTTATTAAATCTTTAGATGACAGAGTCTAGTCAGGGTAATTGTTTTCTCTGTTTTGAAAGGAAGAAAATGAATGGAAAAATATGGACCTACCTACAATTCCAAATCACCTCACATAAGCCAACTCCACAGAAAGAAAATACAAAAAGTTTTACTGCGTCAGCTCTGATATCATAATAACCATATTTATTAAAAATGTCAAAGCCACTAGAGGGACAATAAAATCTAAAACTATATGACATCCAAACTCACACTATTTGTGAGCCTGTAAACTGTTATTGAAGCTTGAGATGACAGACTCTATTAAGGGTAACTGTTTTCTCTGTTTTTAAAGGAGGAAATTTAATTGAAGAAAATGAATGGAAAAATAAGGACCTACCTCCAATTCCAAATCACCTCACATAAGCCAACTCCATACAAGCAAATACACAAAATTTTACTTCCTCCGCTCTGATATCATAATAACCATATTTAATTAAAATGTCAAAGCCACTAGAGAAACAATAAAATCTAAAAGTATATGACATCACGCTGTTATTGAAGATTGAGATGAAATAAGCCAACCCCACTGAAAGAAGATACATAAAGTTATACTGCCTCCACTCTTATATCGTAATAACCATATTTAATAAAAATGTCAAAGCCACTAGAGCAACAATAAAATCTAAAACTATATGACATCCAAGCTCACACTATTTGTGGGCCTGTAAACTGTTATTGAAGCTTGAGATGACATAGTCTAGTGAGGGTAACTGTTTTCACTGTTTTTAAAGGAGGAAAATGAATGGAAAAATATGGACCTACCTCCAATTCCAAATTGCCTCACATAATCCAACTCCATGCAAAGCAAATACAAACAGTTTTACTACCTCCGCTCTGATATCATAATAACCATATTTAGTTTAGTTTAGAATGAAAGGAAGGCGAAAGAGAGCAGAGTGAGAAACAAATGAATATAATAATATTTGACTTAATAAAAGGGCAAAGAAAGTGTCTTTTGAGATGATTTCCAAGAAAGGAACAGAAAATTATAATACCAGACTGAACGTCCAATGTGGTTGTTAGGTGATTTAAATCAACCCATCATCATCTCAGTAAACTCTAAATTACCACTAAGAAAAAATTCTAATATGAAACAATTTATTTAACCCTTGAAAACGTAGAAAATGGAATAATGTGTACCTGCATGCCTAGAGTCGATGGCTGGCTGAGGGTAGGAACTCGTCTCTTAGTCATTCACAGCTCTTGTTTTCAACATAAAAAGATATGATCTCAACTTGTTGTTCGAATGGATAGTATTCGAATTGGAGCAAGTAACTTTTTATTCTTTTTCAAATAATGCACAAGCAACGACTAATTTATGAAACAGGCACAATTATTATAGAAATTTAGATATTATTATTATGATAATAACATTTAATTTAGATAAGTCCAGAGATAAAAAGATATAATAATATTTAATTTATTAAAACAGAGGAAAATGTGTATAATGTCCAAAGAGCTGAGCGGAACATAGCTAAATCAAGAAAAGAAAGAAAACAATAAATTATGATACCTCACAGACTGGAATAGGAACCCGCATCCAACGTGGTGAGGTGATTCAACTCCCAACACTCAGCTCTATTTCTTCAATCATCTCCGAGATCACATTCATATCCAATTCAACCTCCAACCTCTATAACTTGAGAATTTCACATATACAACACAAACACCATACATATGACATAAAACAGACACAAACCACAATAAGTCACAGAAACCACATTGGAAGTGCTTCCATAGACTCGCATACACAAAAAACACAAAAACCAGAACTGAACAGAGATAAAGGAGGAGGTGAATGTGAATAGGAACAACTAAACGTAGGTTCATTAGATGTATATACATAGAGGCACGATAGGCATAAGTGTACCTATATGTTTAGCTTAATGTAAGTTCATTAGATGCATTATCCAACGCCCACCTTTCTGGCATCTCATCCCTTTCCCACTCTTTGTAACAACTTTCTTTTTCTTATCTCTACGGAAATGTCTTTCTCTCTCGAAGATGCTTCTTCTCTCCTTCTCAAAGAGACTTGTGTCTCTCTCTTTATCCCTCCACAAAAATTTGAGATTCCGTCAACAATGTCCACCAAATACACAATATTTGGCCCGAAATGTTTCCACTACATTCCATTCATCCCATTCCCATCCAGCTCCATCGGCTAGTTTGCACGGACATACCACCTATAAGATGAAAACACAAATCATATCATACTATTAATAAAATTAACTAAAAACAACATTTATCCTGAACTAATTATATTAAAATAATATCGTATATTAAAATAAATAATGTGAGAAACCTAAACTTTGAGGATGATCATACGTTTCAAGAAACAAATTATAGAGCCACTATACCATACTTAACCAGGATGGAATCGCCGTTATTTTCAAATATAAGGAAAATACTCTCGTGATATCGAATCATTGGCCTCCAGCTTTAATAAGGAAGCATGATGCAAAATATATCCCACCACACCACTAGAAACAGAAGTGGGGAAGCCATCCACAGGCTCCATGGGAAACCATTATCAATACACCGCCATGAATTAACTGACCTCACTTGGCGCTCAAATATAAGGCATCAAAGTTCGCTCTGTGATCACAACACTCACTATTTGTGAGCCTGTAAACTGTTATTGAAGCTTGAGATGAAAGAGTCTATTCAGGGTAACTGTTTTCTTTGTTTTTAAAGGAAGAAAATGAATGGAAAAATATGGACCTACCTCTAATTCCAAATCGCCTCACATAAGCCAATTCCACATAAACCAAATAGAGAAATTTTACTACCTTCGCTCTGATATCATAATAACTATATTTAATAAAAATGTCAAAGCCACTAGAGCAACTGTAAAATCTAAAACTATATGACATCCAAGCTCACACTATTTGTGAGCATGTAAATATGTATTGAAGCTTGAGATGATAGAGTCTAGTCAAGGTAACTATTTTCTCTGTTTTTAAATGAATAAAATGAATGGCAAAATATGGACCTACCTCCAATTCCAAGTCGCCTCACATAAGCAAACTCCACGAAAAGAAAATAAATAAAGTTTTATTGCATCAACGTTGATATCATAATAACCATATTTAGTAAAAATGTCAAAGCCACTAGAGCATCAATAAAATCTAAAACTATATGACATCCAAGCTCACACTATTTGTGAGCCTCTAAACTGTTAGTGAAGCTTGAGATGACAAAGTCTATTCAGGGTAATTGTTTTCTCTGTTTTTAAAGGAAGAAATTTTAAGGAAGAAAATGAATGGAAAAATATGGACCTACCTCCAATTCCAAATCGCCTCACATAAGCTAACTCCATGAAAAGAAAATACAGAAATTTTTGTTGCCTTCGCTCTGATATCATAATAACCATATTTAGTAAAAATGTCAAAGCCACTAGACCAACAATAAAATCTAAAACTATATGACATCCAAGCTCACACTATTTCCGAGCCTATAAACTGTTATTAAATCTTGAGATGATAGATTCTACTCGGGGTAAATGTTTTTTCTATTTTTAAAGGAAGAAAATGAACAACAAAATATGGACCTACCTCTAATTCTAAATCACCTCACAGAAGCTAACTCCACACCAAGCAAATACAAAAAAGTTTACTGCGTCAGCTCTGATATCATAATAACCATATTTATTAAAAATGTGAAAGCCACTAGAGCAACAATAAAATCTAAAACTATATGACATCCACGCTCACACTGTTTTTGAGCCTGTAAACTATTATTGAAACTTGAGATGACAGAGTCTATTCAGGGTAACTATTCTCTTTGTTTTTAATGGAAGAAATTTAAAGGAAGAAAATGAATGACAAAATAAGGACCTACCTCCAATTCCAAATCGCCTCACATAAGCCAACTCCACACAAAGCAAATACATAAACTTTTATGGCGTCAACTTTGATATCATAATAACCATATTTAATAAAAATGTAAAAGCCACTAGAGCAACAATAAAATCTAAAACTATATGACATCCAAGCTCACATTATTTGTGAGCCTGTAAACTATTATTTAAGCTTGAGATGAGAGAGTCTAGTTAGGGTATCTGTTTTCTCTGTTTTTAAACGAAGAAAATGAATGGAAAAATATGGACCTACCTCCAATTCCAAATTGCCTCACATAAGCCAACTCCATGCAAAAAAAATACAAAAAGTTTTACTGCGTCAGCTCTGATATCATAATAACCATATTTAGTAAAAATGTCAAAGCCACTAGAGCAACAATAAAATCTAAAACTATATGACATCCAAGATCAGACTATGTGTGAGCCTGTAAACTGTTATTGAAGCTTGAGATGACAGAGTCTATTCAGGGTAATTGTTTTCTTTGTTTTTAAAGGAAGAAATTTAAAGGAACAAAATGAATGACAAAATATGGACCTACCTCCAATTCCAAATTGCCTCACATAAGCCAACTCCACGCAAAGCAAATACAATTTTTTTTACTGCGTCAGCTCTGATATCATACTAACCATATTTAGTAAAAATGTCAAAGCCACTAGGGAAACAATAAAATCTAAAACTATATGGCATCCAAGCTCACACTATTTGTGAGCCTGTAAACTGTTATTGAAGCTTGAGATGACAGAGTCTATTCTGGGTAATTGTTTTCTTTGTTTTTAAAGAAACAAGTTTAAAGGAAGAAATTTAAACGAAGAAAATGAATGGCAAAATATGGACCTACCTCCAATTCCAGAATGCAAACCAAATAAAGAAATTTTTACTGCCTCCGCTCTGAGTTCATAATAACCATATTTAATAACAATGTCAAAGCCACTAGAGCAACAATAAAATCTAAAACTATATGACATCAAATAGTTATTGAAGCTTCAAATGACAGAGTCTAGTCAGGGTAATTGTTTTCTTTGTTTTTAAAGGAAGAAAATGAAAGGAAAAATATGGACCTACCTCCAATTCCAAATCGTCTCACATAAGCCAACTCCACTCAAAGCATATACAGAAAGTTTTACTGCCTCCGCTCTGATATCATAATAACCATATTTAATAAAAATGTCAAAGCCACTAGAGGAACAATAAAATCTAAAACTCTATGACATCCAAGCTCACACTATTTGTGAGCCTGTAAACTATTATTAAAGCTTGAGATGACATTGTCTAGTCAAGGTAACTCTTTTCTCCGTTTTTAAAGGAAGGAAATCAATGACAAAATATGGTCCTACCTCCAATTTCAAATTGCCCCAGATAAGCCAACTCAACGCAAAGCAAACACAAAACGTTTTGGTGCCTCTTGTTTGATATCATAATAACCATATTTAATTTAGTTTAAAAACAAACAAAATTTTTTTACTACCTCTGCTCTGATATCATAATAACCATATTTAGTTTATTTTAAAAAGAAAGGAAGGCGAAAGAGAGTAGAGTCAGAGACAAATGAATATAATAGTATTTGACTTAATAAAAGGGCAAAGAAAGTGTCTGTTGAGAGCATTGTCAAGAAAGGAATGGGAAATTATAATACCTGTCTGAACATCCAATGTGGTTGTCAGCTCATATTTTTCCTTCTTGTATTCCAGATTTAAATCAACCCATCATCGTCTCAGTGAATTCGAGCAAGCAATTTTTTATTTTTTTCAATTAATGCGCAAGCAACAACTAATTTATAAAACATCCATAATTATTAGTAAATTTACAGATTATTATTATGATAATAACATTTAATTTAAATAAGTCTAGAGCTAAAAAGATATAATAATATTTAATTTATTAAAAGGGAAGAAAGCGTGCATACTGTACTCAGATCTGAGCGGAACAGAGCTAAACCAAGAAAAGAAAGAGAACAATAAATTATGATACGTCTCTGACTGGAATAGGAACTAGCATCCAACTTTGTCAGGTGATTCAACTCCCAACTCTCGGCTCTATTTCTTCAATCATCTACAAGCTCACATTCATATCCAATTCAACCCCCAACCTCTATAACTTGACAATTTGACATATACAACACAAACACCACACATATGACATAAAATAGACCCAAACACAAACCACAATAAGTCATCGAAACCACATTGGAAGCGCTTCCATACATTCACATAAACAAACAACACAAAGACCAGAATTGAATAGAGATAGAGGAGGAGGTGAATGTGAATAGGCATAGCTGAATGTAGGTTCATTAGATGTATATACGGAGAGGCATGATAGGCATAACTGAATGTATATATGTAGCTGGATGTAAATTCATTAGATGCGTTATCCAATGTCCACCTTTCTGGCATCTCATCCCTTCATCTCTTTCCCACAATCTGTAACAACTTTCATTGTCTTATCTCTACGGAAATGTCGTTCTCTCGAAGCTTCTTCTTCTCTCCTTCTCAAAGAGACTTATGTCTCTCTCTTTATCTCTCCACTAAAATTTGAGATTCCGTCAACAATGACCACGAGATACACAATATTCACCCCGAAATTTTTTCACTACATTCCATTCACCCCATTCCCATCGAACTCCATTGGCTAGTTTGCACAGATAGACAACCTATAAGATGAAAAAACAAATCATATCATACCATTAATAAAATTAAATGAAAAAAACATTTATCATAAACTAATTATATTAAAATAAATAATGTGAGAAACCTAAAACTTTGAGGATGGTCATACGCTTCAAGAAACAAATTATAAATCCACTATACAATACTAAAATAAATAATGTGAGAAACCTAAACTTCAAGGATGATCATAGACTTCAAGAAACAAATTATAAAGCCACTATACCATACTGAACCCTAATGAAATCATCGTTGTTTTCAAATATAAGGCAAATACTCTGGTGATATCGTATCATTGGTCTCCGGCTTTAATAAGGAAGCATAATGAAGAATATATCACTGGAAACAGGAGCGGGGAGGCCATCTGTAGGCTCCATCGGAAACTATTATGAGCACACTGCCTTGAATGAACTGACCTCACCTGGCGCTCAAATATAAGGCATCAGACTTCGCCCTGTGATCACAACACTCACACTATTTGTGAGCGTGTAAACTGTTATCGAAGCTTGAGATGATAGAGTCTATTCAGGGTAACTGTTTTCTCTGTTTTTAAAGGAAGAAATTTAAAGGAAGAAAATAAATGGAAAAATATGGACCTACCTCCAATTCCAAATCGCCTCACATAAGCCAAGTCCACGCAAATGAAATACAAAATGTTTTACTACCTCAGCTCTGATATCATAATAACCATATTTAATAAAAATAACTATTTGTGAGCTTGAAAACTATTATTGAAGCTTGATATGAGCTTGACATGACAGAGTCTAGTCAGGGTAACTGTTTTCTTTGTTTTTATAGTAAGAAAATGAATGGTTAAATATGGACCTACCTCCAATTCCAAATCGCCTCACATAAGCCACCTCCACTCAAAGAAAATACAAAAGGTTTTATTGCGTCAGCTCTGATATCATAATAACCATATTTAGTAAAAATGTTAAAGCTACTAGAGACACAATAAAATAAAAAACTATATGACATCCAAGCTCACACTATTTGTGGGCCTATTTTTAAAGGAAGAAATTTAAATGAAGAAAATGAATAGAAAAATATGGACCTACCTCCAATTCCAAATCGACTCACATAAGCCAACTCCATTCAAAGCAAATACAGAAAGTTTTAGGCCTCAACTATGATATCATAATAACCATATTTAATAAAAATGTCAAAGCCACTAGAGAAACAATTATATATTAAACTATATGACATCCAGTCTTATAGTATTTGTGAGCCTGTAAACTATTATTGAAGCTTGGGATGACAGAGTCTAGTAAGGGTAATTCTTTTCTCTATTTTTAAAGGAAGAAAATGATTTGCAAAATATGAACCTACCTCCAATTCCAAATCGCCTCACATAAGCCAACTCCATGCAAAGAAAATACAAAATGTTTTACTGCGTCAACTCTGATATCATAATAACCATATTTAGTAAAAATWTCAAAGCCACTAGTGCAACAATAAAATCTAAAACTATATGACATCCAAGATCACACTATTTKTGAGCCTSTAAACTRTTATTAAATCTTSAGATGACAGAGTCTAGTSAGGGTAAYTRTTTTMTCTRYTTTTAAWGGAAGAAAATGAATGGAAAAATATGGACCTACCTACAATTCCAAATCACCTCACATAAGMCAACTSCACACAAASMAAATACAAAAAGTTTTACTGCSTCAGCTTTGATATCATAATAACYATATTTAGTAAAAATGTCAAAGCCACTAGAGYRACAATAGAATCTAAAACTATATGAYATYCAAACTCGCACTATTTGTGAGCCTGTAAACTGTTATTGAAGCTTGAGATGACAGACTCTATTCAGGGTAACTGTTTTCTCTATTTTTAAAGGAATAAATTTAATCGAAGAAAATGAATGGCAAAATAAGGACCTACCTCCAATTCCAAATCGCCTCACATAAGCCAACTCCACACAAGCAAATACAAAAAATTTTACTTCCTCCGCTCTGATATCATAATAACCATATTGAATAAAAATGTCAAAGCCACTAGAGCAACAATAAAATCTAAAAGTATATGACATCAAACTTTTATTGAAAATTGAGATGACAGATTCTAGTAAGGGTAACTATATGACATCCAATCTCACACTATTTGTGAGCCTGTAAATTGTTATTGAAGCTTGAGATGATAGAGTCTAGTCAGGGTAACGGTTTTCTTTGTTTTTAGAGGAAGAAAATGAATGGAAAAATATGGACCTACCTCCATCTCCAAATCCCCTCACATAAGCCAACTCCACTCAAAGAAAATACATAAAGTTATACTGCCTCCACTCTAATATCGTAATAACCATATTTAATAAAAATGTCAAAGCCACTAGAGCAACAATAAAATCTAAAACTATATGACATCCAAGCTCACACTATTTGTGGGCCTGTAAACTGTTATTGAAGCTTGAGATGACATAGTCTAGTGAGGGTAACTGTTTTCACTGTTTTTAAAAGAGGAAAATGAATGGAAAAATATGGACCTACCTCCAATTCCAAATTGCCTCACATAATCCAACTCCATGCAAAGCAAATACAAACAATCTTATTACCTCCGCTCTGATATCATAATAACCATATTTAGTTTAGTTTAGAATGAAAGGAAGGCGAAAGAGAGTAGAGTCAGAAACAAATGAATATAATAATATTTGACTTAATAAAAGGGCAAAGAAAGTGTCTGTTGAGATGATTTCAAATAAAGGATCGGGAAATTATAATACCTGACTCAACGTCCAATGTGGTTGTCAGCTCAATTTTTTCTTCCTTATACTCTAAATTTAAATCAACCCATCATCATCTCAGTCAACTCTAAATTACCGCTAAGAAAACATTGTAATATGAAACAATTTATTTAACCCTTAAAAACATAGAAAATGGAATAATGTGTACCTGCATGCCTAGAGTCGGTGGCTGAGGGTAGGAACTCGTCTCTTAGTCATTCATAGCTCTTGTTTTCAACATACAAAGATATGAGCTCAAATCGTTGTTCGAATGGATAGTATTCGAATTGGAGCAAGTATTTTTTTATTCTTTTTCAGTTAATGCACAAGCAACAACTAATTTATAAATTTAGATATTATTATTATGATAACAACATTTAATTTAGATAAGTCCAGAGCTAAAAAGATATAATAATATTTAATTTATTAAAAGAAAAGAAAACATATATAATGTCCACAGAGCTGAGCGGAACATAGCTAAATCAAGAAAAGAAAGAAAACAATAAATTACGATAGCTCACTGAATGGAATAGGAGCCCGCGTCTAATGTGGTGAGGTGATTCAACTCCCAACACTCGGCTCTATTTCTTCAATCATCTCCGAGCTCACATTCATATCCAATTCAACCTCCAACCTCTATAACTTGACAATTTCACATATACAACACAAACACCATACATATGACATAAAACAGACACAAACCACAATAAGTCACAGAAACCACATTGGAAGCGCTTCCATACACTCACATACACAAAAAACACAAAAACCAGAACTGAACAAAGATAGAGGAGGAGGTGAATGTGAATAGGCATAGCTGAATGTAAGTTCATTAGATGTATATACATAGAGGCACGATAGGCATAAGTGTACCTATATGTGTAGCTTAATGTAAGTTCATTAGACGCGTTATCCAACGTCCACCTTTCTGGCATCTCATCCCTTTTCCACTCTCTGTAACAATTTTCTTTGTCTTATCTCTATGGAAATGTCTTTCTCTCTCGAAGATGCTTCTTCTCTCCTTCTCAAAGAGACTTATGTCTCTCTCTTTATCCCTCCACTAAAATTTGAGATTCCATCAACAATGTCCACCAAATACACAATATTTGGCCCGAAATTTTTCCACTACATTCCATTCATCCCATTCCCATCCAGCTCCATCGGCTAGTTTTCACAGACAGACCACCTATAAGATGAAAACACAAATCATATCATCCTATTAATAAAATTAACTAAAAAAAACATTTATCCTGAACTAATTTTATTAAAATAATATCGTATATTAAAATAAATAATGTGAGAAACCTAAACTTCGAGGATGATCATACGCTTCAAGAAACAAATTATAGAGCCACTATACCATACTTAACCATGATGGAATCGTCGTTATTTTCAAATATAAGGAAAATAATCTGGTGATATCGAATCATTGGCCTCCAGCTTTAATAAGGAAGCATGATGTAGAATATATCCCACCACACCACTAGAAACAGAAGCGAGGAAGCCATCCGCAGGCTCCATGGGAAACCATTATCAGTACACCACCATGAATTAACTGACCACACTTGGCGCACAAATATAAGGCATCAAAGTTTGCCCTGTGATCACAACACTCACTATTTGTGAGCCTATAAACTGTTATTGAAGCTTGAGATGAAAGAGTCAATTCAGGGTAACTATTTTCTCTGTTTTTAAAGGAAGAAAATGAATGGAAAAATATGGACCTACCTCTAATTCCAAATCGCCTGACATAAGCCAATTCCACAAAAAGAAAATAGAGAAATTTTACTGCCTTCGCTCTGATATCATAATAACCATATTTAATAAAAATGTCAAAGCCACTAGAGCAACTATAAAATCTAAAACTATATGACATCCAAGCTCACACTATTTGTGAGTCTGTAAATTGTTATTGAAGCTTGAGATGATAGAGTCGAGTCAGGGTAACTATTTTCTCTATTTTTAAAGGAATAAAATGAATGGAAAAATATGGACCTACCTCCAATTCCAAATCGCCTCACATAAGCAAACTCCAGGCAAAGAAAATACAAAAAGTTTTATTGCATCAGCTTTGATATCATAATAACCATATTTAGTAAAAATTTCAAAGCCACTAGAGCATCAATAAAATCTAAAACTATATGACATTAAAGCTCGCACTATTTGTGAGCCTCTAAACTGCTATTAAAGATTGAGATGACAAAGTTTATTCAGGGTAACTATTTTCTCTGTTTTTAAAGGAAGAAATTTTAAGGAAGAAAATCAACACAAAAATATTGACCTACCTCCAATTCCAAATCACCTCACATAAGCCAACCCCACAAAAAGAAAATACAGAAAGTTTTGTTGCCTTCGCTCTGATATCATAATAACCATATTTAATAAAAATGTCAAAGCCACTAGAGCAACAATAAAATCTAAAACTATATCACATCCAAGCTCACACTATTTGTGAGCCTATAAACTGTTATTAAATCTTGAGATGATAGAGTCTAGTCAGGGTAACTGTTTTCTTTGTTTATAAAGGAAGAAAATGAATGGAAAAATATGGACCTACCTCCAATTCCAAATCGCCTCAAATAAGCCAACTCCAGACAAAGCAAATACAAAAAGTTTTACTGTGTCAACTCTGATATCATAATAGGTATATTTAGTAAAAATGTCAAAGCCACTAGAGCAACAATAAAATCTAAAACTATATGACATCCAAGCTCACAATTTGTGAGCCTGTAAACTGTTATTGAAGCTTGAGATGAAAGAGTATATTCAAGCTAACTGTTTTCTCTGTTTTTAAAGGAAGAAATATAATGGAAGAAAATGAATGGAAAAATAAGGACCTACATCCAATTCCAAGTCGCCTCACATAAGCGAACTCCACGGAAAGAAAATACAAAAACTTTTATTGCCTCAACTTTGATATCATAATAACCATATTTAAAAAAAATGTAAAAGCCACTAGATCAACAATAAAATCTAAAACGATATGACATCCAAGCTCACACTATTTGTGAGACTGTAATCTGTTATTAAAGCTTGAGATGACAGAGTCTAGTTAGGGTAACTATTTTCTCTGTTTTTAAATGAAGAAAATGATTGGCAAAATATGGACCTACCTCCAATTCCAAATCGCGTCACATAATCAAACTCCACGCAAAGCAAATACAAA